>JAVJIF010022079.1:0-66391 GCA_038442645.1 Agave tequilana | reverse complement strand
AGGTTTTCCCTAAAAGTTCTTTCAGTTTTTGTTACAAAATATTAGAGGTTTTAATTTTAAGATGTTTTGGAACCACTTTTAGCATCCAACCTTCAATCTTTTTCGACAATTCAGCTTCGAAACACACATTTGTATACTTGTTTCCTGTTTTGAAATGGCTTATAGATTATCATAACTTGTGATTACTAATAATTTGAGTTAATGAAACCATTTGTGTGACTCTTGACCATTTTTATGTTTGTCAATGCTCAAGTCAGTTGTTTTTTATTGGATCGAAGGCTCTCGAACATCATTCAATATCAGGACTTTTTGTAGGTTTATTTGTTAACTTTACATTGACAGGCCTATCTGCTTGCAGGGTAGTGCTCTTGAAGGGTCTGTTTTCACTCATTCGGATGTAAAGCCTGGAATGTTGTTGAAAGCTAAGGTCCTAGCTGTGGGGAGTTTTGGTGCAATTGTACAATTTCCAAGTGGCATAAAGGCGCTTTGTCCTCTTCCACATATGTCAGAATTTGACATCATAAAACCTGCTAAAAAGTTTAAGGTCTTTCTCGTATCTTTTTAGGTTACTGCTTTGCAATTACAAATGTGGTTCAGGAGCGGTATCCAACTGCAATGATCATTTTTTAGAAACCTGAAATTGACGTTCCTTTGCCTTAATTCAATTTTAGGTTGGAGCTGAGTTACTGTTTCGTGTGCTTGGTTGCAAATCGAAGCGAATAACTGTCACACACAAGAAGACTCTAGTATGCTTTCCGCCATAAACATTTATAGTAGTATCTAGAGGATTTCTGTTTGTCTATTTTAATGTTTAATATGTTCATCCATGCTTGTCTAGTCTTTCTAAGTCCACGTACACTTTGGCTCCATGTTCCTTAGGTGAAATCAAAGCTGAATGTGCTTGCCTCTTATGAGCTGATGCTACTGAAGGATTAATTACTCATGGATGGATTACCAAGATCGATAAGCATGGGTGTTTTGTGAAATTTTACAATGGAGTGCAAGGTTTTGCCCACAGGTTAGTCTATCCTTTTTCCTTCTTAAAGAGTTTACTTCTGCATATATCCTCTTTTCCTGGTGAGTGTATATTATGTATGTTATTTACTGTGTTGGATGAAACATTACTCTGGACCTCATCTTTCAAGTATTTATTCTTCTCTTATTAAGGTGAATTATCTCGATCTTCCTGCGCTTATGTAATCAAGAATTATCTTCAACTTGCACGGACGCAACAACATTGAAATGGACACGACACAAGGAACGTGGCAACTTCTTAAAATACACAGGAACACGTGTGTCCGACACGTTTTGGACACGAAACAGTTCCATGACAGGAGTCCGTGCTACATACATCAATATATATGCACACACACATGCACACATAGGGTAAAGTTACAATACACCTAGGTGCAACTAAGTTAAGTTACACACCCCTCTTTCACCACAAAAAAAAATTGCTTGGTGAGATACAACGAAAATTAATGTGAGTGTCCCCACAAGGTGTTTAAAAAAATGTTTTTTGTCCGGTGAAAAGAGGTGTGTGTAACTTAGTTACACCTAGGTGTATTGTAACCCTACCAATATATATATATATATGTTGTTGCTCATTCAGAACAAAAATAACTATGCTGATTGTATGACCAAAAGAATGCAACCAGAGTGTTGTACATTTCAGGTTCAATCAAACTTACATACTAGGTTTTATAGGTTCATTGATGTTTGAAAGGACCGAGCGGATGATTGTTCCTTGACCCATTCTTACAAGCAGGTCCGTCTGATTGAGCTTAACTTTTGTACTCGAATACTTCAGAAGTCTGTTGATCACTTTTTCTAACATTTGGTCCACCACAATTTCTCTTTTACAATCATCTAGGAAGGTGAAAACATGTGCTCTATTACTTCCTTCCATTTCTCAAAAGACTCCTTTCGTATTTGTATGGGAGGCAATTCATTATGCAAATTGTCATAATATCGTTGCTGTACTGACCAGTTGGTTCACAAGGCTTCTATCCAACACCCCTCTATCCAACACCCCTGCTTGACCTATTTAACTTGTGTGATCCAACCATACTTGACCCATGAATGAGACTCTTAACCATACTCCCAATTTCGTTGGTTTGTCCATTCAAAATTGTCACCCTTAGCTGCCTTATTATTAGTAAGTCATGCTGATGCACCTCATATAAGCCCATGATGCTTGATATTGTGTCATTCATTGTGAAACAATTTGTTTAGAAGGGAGCTTTATTCGTTTTGACCTACTTTGCTCTCACATAGATAAAAGCCTGCATATATTCCTCTTATAATTTCAAAGTAATATTTTGTTTGTGGTCCAATTAGACTTTAGAAAGACTAAATGCCCACATGTATTCCTTTTATTCATCATAAAATTTCATAACAAGTGGGTTAACTTCTAATACGTTAGCTGTTCTGCAGGACTTCTTGAATCCAAGTTTCCAGCACTGCCTAGGTGCCGCTACCCGCGGCAACCCCCCCAACCCCAACACCCAAAAAAAAAAAAAAAAAACCCCAAAAAAATCACACATACAAATGCAAAGTAGAAAAAAATTTCATAGGAAGCCGACTGGCTTTAGCTAATATATTTTCTGAGAGACTTCTTGATCCTATTTATAATGTTAACACCAAGTTTCCGCTGCTGCTCTCATTTCTTATCCGCTAAAACGATTTTAAACTCCGAAATTTGTAAACTATCAAAACATCTGTATGGAAACCTCATGTGACAGCTGCATAATTAGTTTGTCAGAATTTCGTGCTGCATAATTAGTTTGTCAGGATTTGTGACTTCTATTTAAAAGTGCATTTCATTATACAGTATTTATTTCTTCTTATTTCTATAATACCAGATCTGAGCTTGCATTGGATCCTGGAAGTGAGGCAAATGCTGTATATCATGTTGGACAAGTTGTCAAATGCAGGATAATCAGTTCGGTTCCTGCTTCACATACTATCAACCTCAGTTTTGTGATATCTCCTAAAAGGTTTACCTCTCTCCCTCACTCCCTCCCTTTCCTTTTTTCTCACACGTGCGCGCGCACACAGACAGTGAATCCATAGACGTGGTCAGCGCTCTCGCGCTTGTGTCTGCGTGTGTTTCTTATTTTTCAATGTCTATATATTCGGTAGTGATAAGATACAATGAGCATGTAAGTTGAGATTCTTAATGCGAGATCTCCTGACGGTTCATTAAAACAAAGGATCAGCTTTGCCCATTCTTGTCTATAGTCCATACAACATTAACTTACATGGACAAAAATCAAATAGATGCATCATCTGTTTGCATAAGAAAGAAGTCTCGAACTGTTTCTTTTCTTGCCAGGTGTTTAAGAAATGTGGAGAGTCATAATGCATGCATTTGAGTGATGGTTTGCTTGACTCATTGTGCTGTCTCACAATAATGTTCTCATCTCACCATCTCATTGTTACTCTTTCATGTAGAAGTAATAATGCCACCAACATGGTGAGTGGTCAAGATATGACATGTAGGCTTATTCTGAGACTTGTAATGATAAGTTATGCATGGAGACATCCTTTACATAATAGATTCCTGAATTTAATTTGACTTTGTTTGATGCTTTACTACATTTCTAAAAATTTCATCATTTTATGATGTTTACAATTGTTCCTTTTTTTAATAGTGTTTGTCAAGATGATGTTACCAAGATCGGTAGTGTTGTTTCTGGTGTCGTTGAGCGACTCACTGCTGCAGGAGTTATTGTAAATATGAATAATACTGTTTACATGAAAGGGATGATATCCAATGAGCATTTGGCAGATCACAAAGGTGTTTTTTTGTCATATCATATAGTGTTGAATTTTTATTAATATTCTTATTTATATCTACTGAATGGAAGATGTGTTTCTAGGGCAAGCCACATTGTTTAGATCTTCATTGAGGCCTGGATACAAGTTTGATCAGCTTTTAGTACTGGGTATGCTTTCCTCTCTATCATGCTTATCGTTTACAATTAATATAATTCTCTTCTTTAGATCCACATAATTGACTTGGTATTAGTTGATATATAGCTGTGAGGAATTGTCCCACTATTTCATATGGCCTTTTATACGACGGCTTTTCCAAATTTAGATCTATCTGCGATCATACTGCTGTATGAATTCCTGTTATCTGTTGTTATAATGGGTGATTGATCCTCATTCACTAGATCAAAATATGGTCTAATGTTAAATTTTAATTCTTACTATTGATATAAAATGCCCATTCATTAATTGTATTATTTATATCATGCGTTTTGTTCAACCCCGACAACCCCTACTTCCTTCTCACGCGCAAGCACATCCTACCAAATAGGAGTCTGGCAACTTCTGTTTTCTAAATGTTACATGATTTTTTATTTAAGTTCTATTTTCCATTTTTCATGTGGTGAAAAATTGTAGAATATTTCTTCAATTTTAATGCATGTTTCTTTTGAAATATTGTAAAATCAAAATTCAACTGTGTTTTGATTCAAAAAAGTGTAGTTTTATTCACAAGGCAAGTTTACCTTTCCCAACAAATGAGGGATATATGTTGTATCAATTTGTCCTGTTTTGGATCCTTTTTTCTTTATTGTTGATTAAACATTCATTTCAATCTGCATTGTAAATTGTGTTGATAAATGAAGTGTGAGGATAAACAGTGTGAACATACCCTTTTAAAAGCCTTATATTTCTAATCAAATGTTATGCTGTTCATGTTTAGGATGATATGGAATTTATATATTGCAGTATATGCCTAACAAAAATTAAAATATAGCACCAAACATATCAGAACTTTGTGATGTGGGTCCATGATATACATTTATTTTCACGTGTATTTGCTGTGTGATGAATTTTCCTGGTACAAGAAATGAATGCACATTACTGATTATTGATTAGTGATGAATGCTCATTTTTATTATTTGGGATCAATTGTTCATCAAGATGGTGGAATCTAGGAAGATGTGATGCATAGAACCAGAGCATATTGATGACAATGGAGAAGTGCCTCTGGTGTTTAGGATACTCATGTGATTAAAGGAAAAAATTTATAGGCTATAAGACTTGCTATGCACTATGGTTCAGAATGTTGGGTGATTGAGAAACATGTATAAAATAATGAATTTAGCAAAAATGAGAATGTTGAAATGGATGAGTGACAATACGTTAAGAGATTAGATAAGAAACAACTGCATCCATAAATAGTTAGTAGTTGTTCCTACTGAGGTTTAAATGAGGAAGAATTGATTGAGATAGTTTGGGTTTGTGTGGTATGAAGTTCATGGCACATAACTTTTTTGATTTATCTTCTAGTTCTGCTCAAATGAAATGGATAAACACACACATACGCACGCAAGCGCGCACACACATGATATCTTCAAATTATAGAATATTAAGGATTAAGTCTTCTTTTACCCATCCTTAATATAAATTAGAGTCAGTTATTCTCTTTCATCTAGAACAAAGCAAAAAATATTCCTTGACTTGAATAGAAAAGACTTGAATAAAATTTGGAGCCGTGTCAAACTTTTTGTTCAGCAGAAAAAAATCTTTTTTCAATACCTTATATGGGTCGTCATGGTACAATAAGTTCATTGAGATGTGAAAAGATCTCAAAAGGTTACCTTTTGAGTAATCTGACTCTTTCCTTTCTTCCACCCAAGGGCGAGGTTCTTGAAGATTCTTGATGGCCCCAAGTATTGTATTCGCCTACTGGCACTGTGCAAGAAGTAAAAGAATCCCTCTCTGTTCTGCACCGGATTTTTTTTCTATCTGGAAGGTTAAGCTAAATACCCCGAATGAACACCATGTGGAGCTATGTGTGAAAGTCTTCCCATACCAGGTCAAGAAAGATTGACTTGAAGTGAACATTAGTTTGTTATCATTCAATGAGCATCTTGTATTTCATAGAAATTGGGGTACTATAGTCGTGACATAAGTGTTGAGCATAGTGCGAACAAATAGTCCCACATCTGTTAGACTTGGGGTGGTCTTGGGTTTATAAGTATTTGGGCTATTTCACCTAATATGTTAACCTTTTAGGATGGTGTCTCAAGCCTTATAAGTGGTATCAGAGCAATGCTTCAGACTTTGGACTGGATGTATGGAAGATCTCCAGGGATGGACCGGGCCCAGGCCATTGCCTTGTTGCCTTGTGGGACAAGGCACACCACCGGTGGGTGGGCTGGCTGGCTTCCTCCTCTCCTGTGATGACAGGAAGACCCAAAAGAGGCTGCGACTCTTTGTTCAAAGGGGGGTTGTTGAGCATAGTGCGAACAATAGTCCCACATCGGTTAAGACTTAGGGATGATCTTGGGCATATAAGTGTTTGGGCTACTCCACCTAACAGGTTAACCTTTTAGGAAGGTGCCCTAAGCCTTATAATAAGGGCTAGCCTATCCAATGCAGGCCAATAAATGTGCCAATTAGAAAAAGTTAGTTAATAGGGGCAATAAGGACTAGAGGGAGGCCTAAACGAACTTGGATGAAGACAAGAAGGTTATGTTAATGTTTCATGTTATTGAGGAGATATCCCTTGAGGCCTTAACAAAGCTGAATGGAAGAAAAGGATTCACGTGCCAACCCAAAAAATTTGGGATAAAGGCTTTGTTGTTGTCATTGTTGTTGTTGTTATGGGCATGTTTAGTGCTTTGTTTAATATCTGGTTGTATTAACATCTTTATCCATTCCCTATTTTTTGAGCAAATTTATGCTTACCCTTTTGTGAGTGATTTTATTTATTTATTTATTATTATTACAGATATCGAAGGTCAGAATTTAATTCTTTCGGCCAAATACTCTCTTGTTAGCTCTTCTCAAGAGATCCCATCAGATGGTGCGCAGATCCGTCCATTATCTGTTGTCCATGTAAGTCTCTCTGTGTGTGTGTGTGTGTGTGTGTGTGTGTGAGCGCGCGCGCCTGCTCGCGCGGGTGCGCTTGTGCGTGCTATTGGGTGCATGCGTAGATTTAGTTGAATCTTTACTGGTTTATTGGTTATGATAAACAGAAAGATATCTTTGTATTGATTATGATAACAGAACGTGTTGATTATAATGCCAAATTTTTAATGTTGACTATAACAGGGCTATATCTGCAATGTTATTGAAACTGGTTGCTTTGTTCGGTTTCTTGGGCGTTTGACTGGATTCTCTCCCAAAGATAAAGTAGGGAGACTTTTATTTTCGTACAGTACAAGTCTTTTATTCCCCCCCTTCTCCTGTTTTCTCAGCTAATCCTTTTAGTACTTCCTCACAGATTACTGATGAAAAAGTTGATAATCCATCGGATGCTTTCTATGTTGGACAATCAGTTCGTAGTTATATCCTCAATGTGAGTTTAATATGTGTGTGTGTGTGTGTGTGTGTGTGTGTGTGTGTGTTGTTGCTGCAATTTTCTTTTCTTTAATTACATTAGTTTGGTGTTTTGACATTTTAGTTCTTTCAATGTACAGGTTAATAATGAAACTGGTCGAATAAAACTGTCTTTGAAGCAGTCTTCATGTTTTTCAACAGATATCTCATTTATTCGAAGCTATTTTGTTATGGAGGAAAAGGTTTGGGCTATACTTAACACATTTCCTCACATTCTTTATTGAATCCCACTATTCTAGATAAACTCTCTATATTTAAAATCTTTTATCTAGTTGTTCACTTGTTCTATGTTTGCTAGTTGAAGCTTGTGCTGTATTTCACTAAATGAGGCAACAGTTCTGTTTCTCAGTTACTTGTTTGCAGTGTGTGGTGAATTTTTCAAATTTACTGTTGCACTGGTCTTGCTTCCAAATGCTGTTCGCCACCAATAATTGAAATTTTCTGTTTTTGGTTACTGCAGCTTGATTGTTGTCCTTACTTTATTCTTCTTGTTCATGAATTCAGATATTTGCATGAGATTCTTAAAAATGGAGATGATGACATTCCCAAGCAAATCTTGCATTTCATTTTACTACTGTTATGTTTGAAAACTCGGCCTACAATTAAATATTGGGCCCATTGTGATGAGACTTCTCTGTTGGGCCCGTATGCAGTGGAGGCCCTAGATGAGACACAACTTTCATGTTCATTTTAAAGCTTGTAAACATTGTTCTCACTATAAATTGTTAACGAGAAAGAAATTAAATAACTATTCCGGGTTGCTGACTATGAAGGTATTGGACTAGGTATTATGCAGGTTTGAATAATAGGTCTAAAATTCAGCCACAGCTTAGAAAGCTGTTTTGTATAAATTACTTGCAAAGGATAAGCTGCTTCGAGTTCAGTTGCATAGGTATCATGCTACGTTCAATAAACTTGGCAGTACAAGATGATCTGTTCTTCACGTATCCATGTTTAGGTTTTATGTTCAAATAAGATGAAGTTATAGATAAATGTATTCTAGATCTGGAATGGCAATAGCTGTAATTGTCAGGCACACGTGGCAGGAGAAACAGTGGAATTTCCAGACCAAGTAGTAAAGCAGAACCAATGGGACCAGGGATAACTAAAAATGGAACGAGCTTAGTAACTCATTCATTCTCTTGAAAAAAGATGGGCGGGGTTAACAGAATATGCGGGCGGTGGCTAATCTATTCTTGTTTGGGGACAAAATTGTCCTTTTGTCCTTGGCCGAATGCTGCTTTGCTGTTCTGTGTAGTGTTTTGCAGTTGGGTTTTTTCGGAATAAATGGTGCAAAGATCTGGGGCAAGAGAGGTTAGTGGAATATTTAGTTTTCCACTGATGTTGACTAACTTCGACTTGTTGGCTAGGGTTTTGCTTGATGTGATGTTTCTTGGCACTCAGTTATTACATGAACATGCCATCTTACATGGACACTTTTTAAGTTTGCTTGGTAAATTCCAATAAAAATAACTCTTGTGCTGCTCCTTCATGTGCCTCACGCACAACATGGGCCTTTTTTCTGCTAGTTAACTTATAGTCAATGTGTACTAATTATTAGATACAAAAGTAATAGATTCATTTGTCGTTTCCCCCTTTTTAATATCTCCATTGACTCCTATTTAAAATAAACTTCAATTATAACTCCTTTCCAGAGAAAGGATATAACCCTAATCTAAAACTTCTAAAAAAATAAAAATCTGATGAACTATCCTAACCTGAAAAGTGAAAACGAGATAGCATATCTCCAAATCCAATCCTTCAAGTAGCCCCATGAAAACAGCATTTCCCTTCGAATTATGTGAAGGGAACATTCTACTTATGATCAGACGTGGGACGAGGAGGTTTATATGTATTGGTCTGGGTTTCATCAACTTATGCTTCATGGGAAGGAGTTTTCTGGTGGAGTTTCAGCAATTTGTCCTTTCTATAGATAATTCTAGCAGCGGTTCGTTTTCAACATTAATAATCCACGATGGGGCAGCAGTGGTTAAGTGGGAGCATAGAAACACCTTGAAGCCTGTGATCTTCACATTGTTTTGGATCCAAGGTCAGCAACTTCCACTTCTTGTTTCTGAGGAGGAACCTGTCTTTGCCTTCTAGCAGTAAAGCTCGCTGAGGGTAGTGGCTTGCAACATGCTTTCTGATGGGCACATAAACATTCGCTGAGGGTAGTGGCTTGCAACATGCCCTTTCTGATGGGCACATAAACATTCAGCACGCCATCCAGGCCAAGTGATGTAATACCAACCTGGATCGCAATCACCTTCAAATCGTAACCAAAATTTGAAATTGAGGACAAGATAAGATTTGGGTTTCCACCCCTTACACGGGCTTTTCACCCCAAAACTCGAGAGCAAATAAACTCAAGAATTAAGCCAGATAATTTGAGGAAATTTTAATCATTCAATTGTTCTTATTCATTGAGTTGAGCCTCTTTATATAGGCTCTTACAAAGTAAACTCCTCGGATATAACCGATGTGGTACTAAAAGTAAGATAAACAAAACACAAAATCCTCTAAATAAGTTAAGGCATGAAAAGATAACTGGGAACTGGCGTGATGTTCTCATCAATTCCCTCGGGGTGGGAGAAACTCGACCCTGTCGAGTGAGGACTCTCCTCACGAAGAATCTCAATCGGGCCAAGGTGGTGGTCGTAGCAGCATCACTGGTACGCCATGTTGATACCATGGTGGTGAAGGTGGAGCTGGTATCCGTGACGGGTCGACTGTGACAGATGGCAGCTCGATCAAGACATAGAGATTAGACCAAGGCGCATCATCTCTGCTGAAGACGGAGCTAATATCAGGATCCCATGGGCTATCCAACTCGCAAGCAATGGAAGCAATCCTCTTCAGAGCCCTATCGAAGTCTTTATGCCAAGTGTGCGACTTCCTCACAACCTCACAGCGACTCGTAACCGTCATCTTATTGTCAACCACAAATTTCTGCAAAGTACTATACGGGTACGCAACAAATCTGTGAGTATCATTGCAAATTGCTATCGGCCTAGTGATATCATCAATATATGTAACAGGCAAATGCAATATAGTAGGCTCAACTATCTCATTCCCAACATCACTGGCACTATCAGATATGTGAATTTCATCAATAACCAGTGTGTCGGCACCAACTGCTGTGTTTTCAATTATACTAACGGTATTGTAAGGAACGTGGACTTCCTCGATAACCTTCGAGACGTCAACTTTATCACTTGATACAATTCTAACATGTTGACTCTCCGAAGGACATTGATAATCATAATGTCCATATCCCCCACATTTAGAACACCTGGCCTTAGATTGACTAAGGTTTTGAAAATCATGTCCAACTTTAATGCAACATCAAAGGCATCTTCAACAGTGTCTAAGTCATAGGGGCCAGTAATCATAGCACGTTTTATTTTAGGTCGTAAACCCCAAACAAACCTAGTTAGAGTCTCAGAAGGGTGCTCTCTCACTTCACTACGATGGGTTAAGTCTTTAAATATGGCAATGTAATCATGAACGGACATATGACCCTGATGGAGATTGTGTAGCTGGTCTAAGTGGGGGTCCCTATAGTGCTGACTAGTCATGATTCAAGCAAACAAGCAGATGCAGTGGAGAATCCTAGAGTCAATTAAACTAAATGTATGCACTAAACAAAAAAATACCCTAAAGTTTAACTTCTAAATGCAAAGAATAATGCATTCCTAAAATGATGAAAAATGATAAATACTGATGCAACCACTAGATCGAAGCAAATAGCATTTCAACCAACAAATTATAGCAATCCATATAGTAGTTGCAAGTAATCTAACAGTTAACGATTCAGTCAAGTTAGGATATCACCTCGAGAATGGAGCAAATCGGGCTCTAATCGGGGCAGAAACAAACTCTGATGCGCTGATCTGCTGAGCTGAACCTGACAGACAACCGAAGCTTGAACTAGAATATGAAGGCTGTAGATTGTAGTGTTGCTCTCCACGAATTCGCTGCCTCGAAAACGGCTCGATTTGGACTTGAAACGAACTCTGAACGACCTTTGGAAGTGCTGTTGTGTTTATGGACTGAGTCAGGAACGATCTAGTGAGTTAACTCAGTAAAATAACCCAGTTGCTGACGTCAGCGTGATGTCGTTTTAAGTGTATCGGGTCGAGTTCGGGTTCGAATCTCTCAACCCGACCAAACCTGGACCCGCAATCCGCTATGAATTCTCTTTAAAACCCAAACGGGTTTAGAATGGGTCGGTTGGGTTTGGATCCGGCCAAACCACTTAAGGGTTTGAACCCAAGCCCAATTAAGAATCCGGGTTGGGTTTTAAAGGAGAACCCAACCCTGTTCCCTTCTCGATTGACCTCGGGCTAGGGCTCGGAGGAGTCCTCAACAGCGGCGGCAGCGGCGGAGATCTTTTCTTTCGACTGAGCGGCGGCTCTGGCGACGGAGAAGGTGGACTAACTTTGGTGGAGTTCGCCGACAGCGATGGCAGATCGAGAAGTGAAGCTTCGTCGGCAAAATCTAGGGTTCACCTCGGGCGAAACCTCGACGACGACGATGTGGTGATGAGTCACGCAGGCAACAGTGGGCTCCGACAAGGCTCTGTTGGCGGCGGCGGAGCACAATCGGAGGAGAAGCTCTGGCGACTCTTTGGGCGTCGACGAGGGATCGGCGATGATGATGGAAGCAGGCGGAGGAAGGGGTGGCGGGGAGCGGTGATGTTTCTGTTGTAGATCGGGTGATGAAGATGGCCTGTTGGAGGAGATCTAGAGATCTCGCAGGAGCCTGCGAAGACCTGGGGCGGTTGGTGATGATGACTTCGTCGGGCGGCGGGGGCGGCGGCGAAGATGAAGTCGAAGAGGTGAGATCTGGCCTCAGGAAGCGGCGAACTCTCCGATCGTGGCCTCAGGAAGCGGCGAACTCTCCGATCAGTTCTGAGATTCTTTCGAAACAACCCCACTGTGATACTCCTTGCTCCCCGATCAGGAATCAGGGCTCGATGGCGGCGGCGGTGGTGGTGAAAGGCAATGGTGGCGGGTGGACATCGACGAGGATGATGGCGTTGGAGATCTTCTACGTCGACGACTTCACCATAGGAGGAAGGTCGTGACTTTGCTGGTAGATCTTGAAGAAATCGGCGGCGACAGAGGTAGCGGGGGAAGGAAATGGGGATTTGTGGATTTGTTGACGAGGGCGGCGAACTGCTCCGATCAAGTAGCTGCGAGTCTGGAGATCTTCGGTGATGATGATGGCGGCGTTGATCGCCGATGGTGATGGCGGCGAACGGCGGCGGCTTCCTGGCGTTGCTGTCGGCGGCGGCGGAGGCGTGGATGAACAGTGTTGATTTGGATTTAAGGGGGATTTTCGATGGAATTTTTACTGTAAATTTTTTTTATTTTTTATTTTTGAATAGTGAAATCTTTTTTTTTTTTTTTTTGAATGGATCTAAATCTGGAGCTGATGTAGATTTAGGGTTTGGAGACTGGAAGAAAAATTTGGAAAAGGAAAATTTTGAAGGGAATTGAAAACCAGGGCTCTGATACCAAAATGATGTAATACCAACCTGGATCGCAATCACCTTCAAATCGTAACCAAAATTTGAAATTGAGGACAAGATAAGATTTTGGGTTTCCACTCTTTACACGGGCTTCTCACCCCAAACTCGAGAGCAAATAAACTCAAGAATTAAGCCAGATAATTTGAGAAAATTTTAATCATTCAATTGTCCCTTATTCATTGAGTTGAGCCTCTTTATATAGGCTCTTACAAAGTGAACTCCTCGGATATAACCGATGTGGTACTAAAAGCAAGATAAATAAAACACAAAATCCTCTAAATAAGTTAAGGCATGAAAAGATAACTGGGAACTGGCGTGATGTCCTCATCACAAGATCAGACCTTTTGTTCTAACTTCAGAGAAAGGAAAGAATAACTGTTGAAGGTTGTGGCTGCTGCATTATGTACTTCTTCGGATGACATGCAGGAATGAGTGCATTATGAGCATTTTCCACTCAGGTGGTAACTATGTCATCCCGTAATTGATGAAGGGGACAGGCTGCAATACAGTGAGCTGTTAACTCTCTTATGACTTATGGTATCATACATATGCACACACTTGTAAATGTCCTTGGTGAAGGTATCAACACTTCTGTCTCCTGGTTGTGATTGTTATAGCCTCACAAAAGTGTTCATACTTAATAGAAAATCCCACAGCCCTGGCTATGTAAGAACTGGTGGAAATCCCTTCTCGTGCCATCCTGCTCTGCTTTGCCACCTTGCTTTGCCACCAGCCAAAATCAACTCTTGTTAGGTGTCTAATGGTGTTGATCTCATCCCTTCACTTTCATATTACTATGAGCACATTGAGGATTTAAATTAACTAGAGATGATCAATTCGACAAGGCTCCACTTTCCTTTTGGTATTGGCTCAGTTCTTTTTAATCCAGTGAATAATGTAAGAAATAGATGGTCAAAATGGATTAGAAAAGGAATCAAAGATGCTATCTGGGAATTGGAGTATGCTCTAGTTAAAAATTAAATAAAATTATCCCTTTGGCATTGGCGCTGTTCTTCTTTTTAATCCAATGACTAGTGCAAGAAATAGACGGTCAAATTGACATTAAGAAAGGAATCGAAGATGCTATCTAGGAATTGGTGATGTATGCACTGACAATGATAACTGATAAGTGTCAAGTATTGGACTTGGATCCTAGGATTTAGGCTGTCTAACTTATATTATCTATTAGGTGTGCACTGTGGAACATATAAAATTATACAACATTTGCTGCAGATTGTAGCAATATATCTATCTGCTGGCTTTCGTGAGCGTGAACCTGTTCTAAAAACTAGAGGCTCCTCCAGCTATTGACTTTTAGTCTAAAGTGCACAATACTCTCAGAAGCCCTGTCCAATTTCATTTTCTGCGCATCTCACCATTTTTGGAGGATTTCCCTTGCCCGGTTTTGTCCATTCTTTCTTCTTGTAGTGCTGATCAACGCACAAGGAGATGCAGTTGAGATTTGTTCCTAGAATGGATTACGCTTGATTAGAATTTACTGTGGTGCTTAATGCAGGAAGAGTCCATGATAAATGATGCAGTTTTAGTTGGATGACCAATCTTCAAATTTTATTTCTGGCAGCTCTTTTACTTGTATGCCAGTGCCAAATCTGCCTATCAAATTTAATCTGGGTTCCTATATTAGGTTATCTGGGGAAGTCAACCTTCCTTCTCATTTAATATTGTCCCTTTCCTTTACATTCTTTGCTGGCATAGACATTATTCTTTCAGTCATCTGTTCAATATTTCTTTATGATTCACATTTTACTTTAGCCTTCCATTTGCGTGATCTTTATTTTTCTATGTTCAGTTGTTGGAACAATTGTTTTTTTTTTGTGTGGTACTTTGCATGTTAACTATGTGTCTTACCATGCAGATAGCAACACTGCAAATTTCAGATTCCAAAAGTTCTGATCTGGGTTGGGTGGAAAGTTTTAGCATTGGCACAGTGGTTGAAGGAGAGGTTCAAGAGATAAAAGAATTCGGGGTTGTTCTTAGCTTCAATGACCATCCTGATGTTGTAGGCTTTATTGCAAATCATCAGTGTAAGTATTCATGTCTCTAAGTTATGTCTATTAATTTTTATTTTTTATTTTTTTTCTTTTGAAACTTATTTTCTCTTGTATTCTCAGTGGGTGGAAGTCATGTGGAAAAGGGATCTGTTGTTAGAGCTTTCATTCTGGACCTAGCCAAGTCAGAGGGTCTTGTTGATTTATCTCTTAAGCCAGAGTTTATTAGCAGTGCCAAGGTTGAGGGATCTAAAAGCCTTTCCTCTAAAAAGGTTAGTCTAACTATGCTGCATTACTTATATGTCATCATAGAAAAGTATTCAATTCGATGCTTGTCATTCGATGTTGATAGTAAGGGAACAGGGGAGAATAAATACATGCCTCATTTTTGGTTCTCACTGTGTGCAACTTTCTAATTAATTGAGGGTGTGAGGAGGATTACAACTTTGTGTGCTCTGGCTTTTCAACTTATGCTTTTAGAATTGTGGTTATTTTTTGGTTATTACAGTTACATTTACAGGTAGAACACAGTCATGAATGTTATCATGTCTGAGTCATGAACATGAACTGAACTCGTCTTTTTCTATAGATTTTGATGGTCTTAATATATGACATATTTTAGTTTCTTTCCTTCAACTGATCTACCTGTTACCATTGCTAATTAGAAGCGCCGAAGAGCTACATCCTCGAACTTGGAGCTGCAGCAGACAGTTAATGCAGTTGTGGAAATTGTAAAAGAGAATTACTTGGTAATAATTAGGAGTGATAATGGATTTTTGAATTTGGCTGCATTTCATCCCTGCCCTTTGAGAGTCATCTTAAGTCTATTCGGATTTTCCATTGCAGGTGCTTTCAATTCCAGAACATAATTATGCTATAGGATATGCTTCACTGACTGATTATAATACACAAAAGCTTTCTCCTAGGCACTTCGTCCATGGCCAAAGGTGAAGTTGATAAGTCTATTTATGTTATTTTAAATTACTTTCATTTTTTGTACGATGTGACCTTTTTCTTTTCTCTTATGGAAGCAAAATAGCCATCATGATCTGTATGATTTTAGTTTTATGTTTTCTTGCTCAAGTTATAATTTAATGCATTATTTTCTTTTGTCACCGACAATACTTTTTCAAATAGTTTCGATGTAATCATGCATATTTGTTTTCTGAATAACATGTGCTATATATATATATATATATATATATATATATATATATATATATATATATATATATAGAGAGAGAGAGAGAGAGAGAGAGAGAGAGAGAGAGAGAGAGTAGTCTTCGTGTGAGAAACTCTCACACGAACACTGTGAGAAAACCATATAGGGGCGATCATGTGGATGATCCGAACCGTTCATCTTGATCTATATACTTTATTTAGGCTACCAATAAAAAATCACGTGAGTCCGAGCCTTTTTACCCATGCAACAAGTGGTTACAAAACATACGTTTATTCGCCGTAGAATAAACATGTCACTTGATGCATGGGTAAAAAGACTTGGAATCGCGTGATTTTTTATTAGTAGTCTAATTAGAGTATGTAGATCAAGATGAACAGTTCGGATCATGCATAAAATCTCTCTTATATGGCTTTCTCACGAAGCTTATTTTGAGAAAGTTTCTCATTTGAAAATTTTCCTATATATATATATATATATATATATATATATATATATATATATATATATATATATAGGTTAGACTACAAAATTTCCGTTTATTTTGGGGTCAAACTCTTAGCGGTTTATTTTTCATACTCTGACATCCAAATGCAGGATCCACTCCGTTGAAGATCTACATTATTTGAAGTCTCTAAAAACTAAAAATCATGTCATTTGAATACATTTGCTTATCCATTAAGAGGGCGCAAAACGGACGGCCGAAAGTAGTGAGTTGTTTAGTTTAACGGTGTATAGTATTTGAAATCTAACAAAAATTGGTTTGTGCGAGTTTTTAAGTGTTTAAATTATAATGAAATGGTTGGATCGAGAATTTGTATGTCTAAAGACGTAGATCTAAGCAAAATGCTATTTTCGACTGTCCGTTTTGCGTTCACTTGATGGATAAGCAAAAAATATTCAAATGACATGATTTTTTATTTTTAGAGACTTCAAATAATGTAGATCAACTTCAACAAAGTGGATCTTGCATTTGGATGCCGCCACATGGGATTTGAACTGTTTAGAGTTGGATCCAAAAATAAACGTTTATTTTGTAGTCCAACTCTCTCTCTCTCTCTCTATATATATATATATATATATATATATATATATATATATATAGAGAGAGAGAGAGAGAGAGAGAGAGAGAGCGAGAGAGAGAGAGAGAGAGACTTGTATCCTTTCAAAAGGATTTGATCCCGGATCCTTCCCACTCAAATTCAACCCTCCAACATTCGAATACAAGATCCACTCCGTTGAAGTTGATCTATACTATTTCAAGTATCTATAAACCAAAAATCAAGTGTTTTAAATACTTTTTGCCCATCCATCAAGTAGGGGAAAAACGGACGGCCTAAATAGTGAGTTGGTTAGTTTAACGGTGTAGAACATTTGAAATCTAACAAAAATTAGTTATAGGGGTTTTTAAATGTTTAGATCATAATGAAATGGCCGGATCGAGAATTTGTATGTCTAAAGACATAGATCTAACCAACTCACTACTTTCGGCCGTCCATTTTGCGTCGCTTGATGGATGGGCAAAAAGTATTTAAAACACTTGATTTTTGGTTTATAGATACTTGAAATAGTATAGATCAACTTCAACGGAGTGGATCTTGTATTCGAATGTTGGAGGGTTGATTTTGAGTGGGAAGGATCCGGGATCAAATCCTTTTGAAAGGATACAAGTCTATCTATATATATATATTGTTATGTTCAGCTCCATAACTTGATCCACAGCTCCAACAGTATATATACTCCATTTTTTATGGAAATTATAAAACTATTTATATTTATTTTGCTTAATAGTAAGATATTAGTCTAAAATTTTAAATTCTTGTCCATCATTATATTTTTGCCCACTGTTTGAGTTCTTTATGTCCCCAGCAAACCACGACAATACGACATCATGGATGACTCGGTATTTAGTTTTGCAACATATGCTTGTATTTTAGTTTGACTGCCATAAAGAATTTAACATATGTTGTATCCTTACTCATTTTGTGACATTGGACCAAATCAATTGGGTAGTTTAGTTTTTTGTGCATAAATATGTACCAGCTGTTTCATAGGGAGTGGAGTGAGCATGTTCCAATGCAGGTCCAAGTTATCAAATATCGAGAAACTGTTTAACATCTAAACATGTTTTAATGCAGGTCCAAGTTATCAAATATTAATAAACTGTTTTACACCTAAATGCATTTTCACAATAAACAAATCTTATAGTAGTTAGATGAAATTATTGATTACAAAAATTCACGCTTGGTGTGGTTGGCAATGCTTGTGAGCAATGTTCTTAAAAAGTAGCCTAGGAGCCCGTCCAGGCGGAGGCATCCCTAAGGCCGCACCGCTTATGGCATAGACGTTCTACTCGACATCTATGAGAGAATGAAAAATATAAATAAATTTCGCTGGCTTTTCGCCTCGTCATCACCACTGCCTTGATCCATCTGCCGTCTTCACCGTGATCACCATTGTACTTTGTTTTCTTGTTCATTTAATAGTCGCTTTTGTTCTATTGTTAAAAGACCATAATTTTGCAACCATTAGATGAACAAGCAAAAAAAAGTCTAAACCCAATGATTTTTCTTCTACGTACATCTTAGACAATGAAGATTACAACGAAAAGTCAGATCATGAAATGAGAATCAAGAGATTGGTGTTTTAGATGGGACATAGGAGAAAATTTCCATGACCTATTTCCTCTCTATCAAGGATTTGAGCCCGAATCTTTCCCACTGAAATTCAACCCTCCGACATTTGAATACAAGATTCACTTCGTTGAAGTTGATCTATATTATTTTAAATATCTATAAACAAAAAATCAAGTGTTTTGAATACTTTTTCTCATCCATCAAGCGGCGCAAAATGGACGGCCGAAAGTAGTGAGTTGGTTAGATCTATGTCTTTAGACATACAAATTCTCGATCCGACCATTTGATTATTATCTAAACATTTAAAAACACCTATGAACCAATTTTGATAGGTTTCAAATGTTTTACACCGTTAAACTAACCAACTCACTATTTAGGCCGTCAGTTTTTCTCGTACTTGATGCATAGGCAAAAAATATTCAAAATACTTGATTTTGGTTTATAGATACTTGAAATGATATAGATCAACTTTAATGGAGTGGATCTTGTATTCGAAAGTCGGATGTTGGTATTTGAGTGAGAAGGATTCAACCTCGAATCCTTCCGGAATGACACAAGTCTCTCTCTCTCTCTCTCTCTATATATATATATATATATATATATATATATATATATATATATATATAAAATAAGGGATATGTGCTTAAGCACGTATAAGCTTATATGTGCTACAACTAGTTTCCATGCGTGAATCGACAGTTCATTGCGATCTACATGTTCTCAAGTAGTAGTGGATGAAAAATCATGATTTTTTGGAGAACGTTTGCCCATCCATCAAGCAATACAAACTTGTTCTATTCATAAAACCATTTAATTCACAACCACATAATGGATGAGCAAAGGACTTTCAAAATGTATGATTTTTATCGACAACTCCTTCAGAGCATATAGATCATGATGAACAATATGGATTATCCATGGGAATGATCCACATAGGCAAAAGCTCCAGCACATTTAAGCTTATATGTGCTTAAAATCATATCTCTGGCTCTCTTCCGCCCATATATATATATATATATATATATATATATATATATATATATATATATATATATATATATATATATATAAACACTATTCTTCCGGGACGTGGAAATGCAAATGCACTGAAAAATAAAAATGTACAAATTTTGTGAGATGGAGACTTAGAAGGACAAAATAAATAATATTTATACCACACTACCAAAAATTTAACTTTATAAATGAGATAATACAAAATGTTAAAAAATACAAAGGTAATATCTTAGTATAAATTTATATAACTTTCATAAAAGTATTAATGCACAAGAGTTTGAGCTCCGTCATCTTTTTTTTATTCATTTTATTTTTGTTTCTCTTTTTCTTTGAGTGATTACAAATGGTGATTTGATGAAAGCGTAGTTAACGTCTTGTGATGTTCAATTTCTATTCGTTAAACCAGGTAGCCGTGAATAAATCTTAGTTTGGAAACGGTAAATGTATCAAGAGTTTAATGAACTTAGTTATCCACATATATAGTGTAAAATTATATTCATCGGTAGCATGTGTAATAGAAAAGTAAGAATATATCTTCAAATAAGGAAATTTCTAAATGCCATATTTGTTTTAGTATTAGACCTATTATGTGCTTTGGTTGTTGTATTAGAATCATAGTTATGATGGTATTTATGCTAGAAGATGTGTACATGAAAAATAGTATTATTGGAGGGTTGTTTAGATGCTTATATGTGGAAAATAGTAGTTTAAGGATTAATAAATTGCTCTTATTTCAATATATCAAAATTAGATGGATATATGCATAATTTCACCTCCATAAACTAGAATATTTAATTCCAATCTGAATGCACAGATGTTAAAATTTAATTTTTGATGGTTTAAATTTAAATATATAAATTTATAATTATGAATACAAAAATTTATTGAGGTGGACACAAATAAATGTCTAAATTTAATCTTAAAAAGGCTACAATTTGATTGAGAGAATAGCATATAAACCCAAATTGTGCATTGGACACTGAATATATTTTATAAAACCTCCTCACTTTTTATGAGTTCATTCACGTCCAAAACCATAGTCTCAATAGTCAACAAGTAAATATGAAAATGTATTTAAGTAATATAGTTATAAGCACTCATACTTAATTAATTGCAAACAAGTCTACTTATAAGGATCTTTTTGTAAATATAATATCGAATATTATAAAAGCTCATTGAGGACGGGCCCCATCTTAAATTTCTTCTTCATCGAGACAGAGACTTGTTCGCGAGATATCGCTAGACTTCGCGTTGGCAAAGTGGGACCCATGCCTACGGATGCAAGAACCCTCGCGAGAACATGATTGGTGTGGGCCCTCACTCGTGGAAACAAAAAAAATAAATGCAGCCAGTCGCTCATGCACGTTACCGGCCGGTCACGCACGTGAGGCTGGCCGGCTGCATCGCTTCTCTAGTTATAATAGTGCGCGCGCGCGTTTGTGTGTGTGTCTGTCACTCCCTATTTAATATATTGTCTGCTAATGGTTCAAAACTAAAATTTCTTTCTTTTTGCATATTATAGTTGGCGATATCCTCTACTGTATCTGCTTATAGTGAAAGCTGTGTGCCTCCACTTCTGTTGCTTATATTTTAACTTGCACTTTTCTAGCCCTAGATCTATTCTATAATTGCAGTGATACTTCACTTCTATTGCCTTCTGTTGCACTCAGTTTGGTTTATCCCATTCTGTCGACTTTCCAAGCCCTATAATATTTGTGGAGTTCTTTCTGCCAAAAGATGGAAGAATATGGTACACACTTTATGCTAATTATTTCTACTAATATAGTGCAAACTTTATGGGGTCTCACAGCCTCAGGTGTTTGTCTGAGGTCCCTCCATTAAATTCTGAAAATCCATCATTTAAAGACTCAAGATTCTCATTAAATCTCAATTTGAAGTTTATTAACTTAACACCCTTGCATGGCTTACCCATCGCTCAAGGCATTTACATTTCCAAACCAACATAATATCTTACACTTAAAATTGAAAAGAAGATGAATAGATACAAACTATATCATTACAAATCAGTTTTAAAATTTGAAGACGTAAAGATTTTTTATACACATTGCATCTGTCCAGAAATCTAGTGTTCTTAAAATTATACACAATCCTTTGTGTGTAGATTAAATCTTTGCTGTGCTTTTCTAACTTTCTTTTGGATGCCATTAAAGGGTTAGTTAGGCGATCAACTGTAGTTTAGCTTAAAGTTGAATTACTTTGAAATGACTCAGTTTGTGGATGACATATGGTCATGGCAACTGGTATCATCTCTTGGTTGTCACAACATTCCAACAATTTTGTCTCATTTAACCTTCAGCTGAAACTGGCATCATACCTTCATGATTACTGCCATCTGGCAACATTTAATTCATGGTGCCTATTTTTGCTTGATATGCACCTTCTATTGCTTGTTTCATTGTGCACACATACTGCATATTTCCATTGATTGCCACACTTAATTACATTGCAAAGTACACTAGCGTATGTGCTTGCCCTTCAACTTATAATGTTTCTTTTGGTTTGCCAGCATCGTTGCCACTGTTGGGGAACTTCCAAGCCCTGGCTCTTTTGGCCGGCTCCTTATCCTGATTAAGTGTTTGAGTGAATTTTTAGAGACTTCTAGTTCTAAAAGAGCCAAGAAAGCATCCAGCTACATTGTGGGGTCACTTGTTGATGCAGAGGTGAATTTACTTTGCATTTATAGGTGATTGAAGTGCAATACCTTGCAATTTAGATATAGAAAATTCATCAATTTTCTGGTCCAGGTGATTGATATAAAGTCTCTGGAGCTTGTTGTGAAATTTGGTAATGGATTTCATGGGAGAGTTCATATAACTGAGGTGACTGCCTTTTTCTTATCGGCAGTATGCTTGATTTTCTATTTGTTTTTTTAGTTATTCAGTTTAGTTGAAACCAGATTTTCTGTTGACTAGGTAACGGATGATGGTCATTCTTGGGGAATACATTTAGTAAATTTAAAATTGGGCAACTTGTAAATGCCTGTATTGTTGCAAAGGTGCCACAGTCTGGAAAGAAGGGAAAAGGGTATGAATGGGAACTGTCCCTTAGGCCTTCTGTGCTTTCAGGTATTTTTTTTTTGCTTTTGATGTGCTCATTTGACAGAATTCTTTAATATAACTTAATGTATTTGTAAACTAGAAAGGATCATCAGATTATCTGAATCTCTTAATAAGTTGCAACCCGCAATTTTTCCATATTGGTTCAAGCACGACCATCTTGTTATCTCTTTTTAATGGTTTGCTTAGTATGAGCTTAAACTCGTGCATACAAAAACCTGTTTAATAACTGAGGATTCCTCTCTTCATTTCAATGTTGTTAGGCCCCTTAGTCCGCAGTTGTGCAGTTATTGCCTTCATTTCAGTTATAGATGAGTTTACTAGTGCTTTTTACTTAGGATTGCCACTGTAGGTCGTGTAGGAATTTGCCAAGCGCATAACTGACCGTCGATGCCATCTTTACTTATTTAGTCAACAGCTTCCATAGGACCTTTCCGGAGTAGTATCACTAATTTAATTTCCTCTATTGCCTCCAGCAGTTGTTAACAAAAGGGTGGTCATGCTTTGTAGGGTTGTAGTATTACATGCTTCTTCTGACAGTAAATGTCGTAGGTTGTTCTTGGCTGGAAAAATAGTATTAGTTGCAGACAAGTTAGAACCCCTACTTGGTATTGCATTTAATGTGGTGAGTCCCTTGGTACTTAGTAGTAATCGCATCCGCAAGGTTACATATACTGTTTCCTTGTAATTGGGCCCATTCCCTCATCCCTTTAATTTCCCCCACCTTGTCATTGCCTTGCCTTCTTTAGATGTTTCTTTTGTTCATTTGTCCATATAGTGCTTTTTTGGATCCTTATTTCAATGCTCAACCTGACTCCCTCTGTTATTCTATATACCATGACTAACTCTTTTCAATGTGATTCTTTAGTGATGGTACCATAATTTCTATTGCTTTAGATCATTGATATCATAATTAGTGGTCATGTTGTTTTGCTAATGCTCAATTGCAATAATTTCAGTGTTCTACTGCTGGATTTAAAGTTTTAAAAGATACTTCCTCATTTCCTGGAAGGAAAAGATCAAAAAGTATTCTGTCTTGGGTTCCGTGTAATGTTTCATATGAATGTTTTACTTTTAGTATTTCATAGAAATGTTAATATTCTTTACTTAATTTTCTGAGAAAACTTTTGATGTTACGTTGGACTAGTTATTATCAGGTGAAGGTTTACAAAAAAATATTTGTATATTATAATGTCAGATTGATGTGATAGCTGCCTTTTTGTTAGATCAGATGTTTCTTCGGGCTTTTAATTTATTTTGGCCATTTTTTCATCAGTTTCTACTTTTAGTATGCAAACTTTGAGTCTGTTTGCTTGTGCCTATTCTTCTGTGCTTTACATCTTTTAAACATATTTTACATTTAATTTTCTGTTGATAATTTTTCAAGTGCTTAATGGATTCCAGTGGATTACTACTCAGGATCAATGAAAGCACTCAGTGGAGAATTTAATTTCTCAGTTGGAAATACTGTCAGAGGTTATGTGACAAAGGTTGAGAATGAATGGGTGTGGTTAACAGTGTCGCAGAATATCAGGGCCCATCTTTACATTCTCGATAGTTCTTGTGAACCCAGTGAACTTCAGGAATTCCAAAAAAGCTATAGCATAGGACAACCAGTGGAAGGCCGTATTATAAGTGTGCATAAAGAGAAAAGGTTGTTACGGTTAAAATCATGCCTTTCTTCACTTGTTGATCATGACAGTTTAAGTGAAGGCTTTCAAGAAAATAATGTTTCTGATGCGAATGTTGCTGAACATATCATGCAAGGAGATATTATTGGGGGTAGGATTAAAAAAATACTTCCTGGTGTCGGCGGGTTGCTTGTTCAGATTGGGCCTCACCGTTACGGTAGGGTTCACTACACCGAACTCATGGACACATGGGTGTCCCATCCCTTGTCTGGATATGAGGAAGGGCAATTTGTTAAATGCAAGGTCCTCGAAATAAGCCGATCTTCCGATGGACTCCTCCATGTTGATTTGTCCTTGCGTTCATCATTGTTGAGCATCCAATCTACAGTCCCGAGTGGCAGTATGTAAGTTGCACCACTTTTCATCCTTCATTTTTGGTTATTTTGGTTATATGTAATATAAAATTCATCTTTCTGTTAAATTGATATCGATTCCTTTTATGCTGTACTGAAAGTTTGAACTATTGCTTGTGCATTATGTTATTTTATTTTATTCTTGTTCGTTGGTCTTAGGGTATGGAAATATGTTCCATTTGACTCTTGGCTTTATGTGCGCCCTGAAGATCAATGCAATTCTCTATAGCAAACTTACCTTCCCCCCCTTCTATGTGTTTTTTTCAAGTATAGGAGAATCTGTATGATGTAACATGCGTTTTAAGATTATGGCAAGCCTCTCTCTTGTCCTTAATTTCTTTGGTGGGGATGTTGGTACTGATTATGAGAGGGTTGACTCCAGGTCGACAACCAGTGATTAAACCTTTTCAAATCCTTTTCGGAGCGTTGCTCTATAACGGACCCATCTTTATGGCAAAAGGCTTAGATGATGATGATGATGATGATGTTACGTTAGCACTAAGACTTAGAGGTTACCGTAGCCTGCATTCGTTTTGTGCTCATTTTATTGTTTATTTAGCTGAAGTTTCTTGTAATGTATATGCCAAAATTTTGTTCGCAGTATATTTCTGAAGTTATGCCTTGTTCAACTTGAAAATAAATGTATGTTTTTTGCTGGTGAGAACTTGAATGATGTAGGTTGAGACTCAATTGATGCCTGAAACATGTGGTAGCTATTAGTTGACAAGTTGATTTGTTTAGTCCCAAACGATACTTCATAACAAGTTTATATGAAAATTGTAAGACTGTAGACTTACTAAATACAATCAAAAAGGTTTTGTTTGTGATGTGTAGGAATTTCTCTCACCTAAACTATACAGTTATGCCATAATTGTTTAGTCACTTACTCCGTGAATGGTGCGCGCGCGTGCCATTGATGATTAAAAATAAACATATGGTGAGCTTGTTTTGCTTGATTGACAAGCCACATGCGCGACTTGATATGATATAACCATTGCCGATCTTGTTATACGAGCCATACGGAACACTATTATGGTTTATCTCACGTCTTGTATTGAAGCATATTTTGCCACACTCCAACTGAATAGTCCCACATGGGATATGCATTAAAAAATTCTAATACATAATAGAATAATAGTTACCATGAACTCAAGAATTATTTTACCAAGCATTTTTGAGGAAGGAACCGTGAAAACACTATATAGTTAAGCGTGCTTGGCTGACCCTTTAGGAAGTCGTCCTCGCTTCGGTCAAGACATATGATGTCAGAGTAACACCAAGCAAGGGTTTGTGGAACTAAGTTTGCCACATGGAGCAAAGTGCTTCACCATAATATATGTGGTGGAGAACACCTCTTGACTTCATGAATCTCTGTGGGGGTTGCCTCTAAGGTCCCACATTGCCTCGTGAAGTCTTAGTATAGTGAGGATGCCATACCTTAAACAAGGGGCTATATTGCTCTTTGACTAAGTAGTCCCACATGGTATATGCACGAGTAAAGTCTTTGGTATATATTTCACTAATAATTCTCATGAACTCAAGAATTAATTATAGCTAGAATGTTTGAGAAATGAACTTTGAAAAAAAAAATCTATAGTTTAGTTTTATGCTTGGGCAAGAGCACTTTCAGGATAGGTGATCCTCTGGGAAGTCATTCTCACTTAGGCTTTAATTCTTTGTGTTGAAAGAAGTCCAGTAGCTTTGTGTATGTATGTGTGTGCATGCATCTTAGTTATTGTCTCATGTCTTTTGTTGAGTAGTCTTACGTCGAAACAAATTCTAAGGAGCTGAACGTGTCTCACATCTCTTTCACTGAAATACATTACGAATTTGTTAATAATTCCATTGTTAATAGTCCTATTTACTTTAACTATTACTTTAATATTGTTTAGACTTTTATATTTTAAATAAAACTGAAATAAAATCAGATCACAACATATGCAATGGTATCTGTTTAGTCAAAAGTGTCTCTGAAGTGCCAAAACTCAAAAAGAGTGTCATAACAAAAAAAATATTTATAATTAGGATGTAAAAAAAGTTTCCAACTATGTTCTATCTAGGGTGTGTATCATGGCAGATAGGACATTGACATAGAATGGTTGTAAAAGTGTCCATGTTACATGGCATAGAAGAAAATGATATTTATGGGCGTATCCTTTGTGCCTATGATGACTCTGGGAACCTTGTGAAAAATCACCATGTTGTGTGCAACTTATTTTTGTTTGAATCCACTGAATTAAATTCAAACTATGATTTATTAATTGATTTGTATAACTACATTTGTCATCTATAATATGCAATTTGTTAGTATGGTTACGTAATGTGTAATTCTATTTTGGTGACAATTCTGTATATTTGCATCACAGGGATTCATTATTTGCACGGTTTGAAAATGTTGATGATCTACATCCAAGCATGGAAGTAAAGGTACTTGTTATCTTTATTTTATGTTTTTTTTATCCTGTCAAGAGTGATTTCTTTCAGATTTATGCATCTTATATGTTACACTTCATAAGTGTTATTGTGTAATTGTTTGAATGACGCATGGCAGTTGCATTTATCTTATGTCTGAATTTGTAGGATCCACCTTCTTTTAATTAAGTATTTGTTGAGTATTTACCAAAATATTATGAGATGGGTTTAGTAATTATGAGGGATATGTATTGCTTTTGGAGATCTTTCACTGGTTATAGGATAATGTAAGAACTTTATTTGAGAAGATCAAAGAAAAAAATGTTACGTTGATATTGCTTTGACCGAATTTATGACCAGCTGTCAACCTTGCATCACCAGTTGTGGTGTGGTACCAAAATCCTATCGATTGTATCACTGAATAGAAGTCGTTAAAGATTTGTTAGATGAGATCATCTATGAAGCGAGAATGTGATTCTTGATAGCCAAAAAATACAAGGGATATATCTGAACCTATATTCACGGGCCACGGGATCTCTTTTGCTGTTGGCTAGAGATCTATTTGCACTGCTTTATGTCATGTCCGGTATAGAGATACGAAAAATGCAATTTGTGAAAAAAAATGGCTTTTAAGATAATGCAAACAGAATGCAACAGAGATTGGATAACTGTACGAGAGAGCTTGAATATCAAGAATACCCAGAACTATATATAATGTTGTTGTCATATGTAGGTATATATATGAGTAGTAATGCTGAAACATAATCTCTTTGACATGTAAAGGTAGCAAGTAAATTCTTTTATATTTAAAGCCTAGTTTTAGACTTTTAGCAGAAGAATTAAAGTTGGATCAAAAAAACAGCTGAACCATCAACTAGAGAGGGCTATATGTAGGAGAAGTATTAGCTTCACTGGAGTTATATGTTATCCTCAACTGTCCTGTCCGAGAGTAAATTAGTTTAATGCCTTTAGTCTAGAACAGTGAATGGTCTCTTTCAAACTAATGTTCTTTTCTACTGAAATATCATTCATTCTCCAACAAGATGGCCCTTATAAATCCAGGTGTAGGCTATCGGTGGTCTTTTCATAATCATTGGAAATCAAATCTAAAATAAGACCGAGAAAGAATAGGATGGCTGCTCTAACTGTTAGGGTGTTCCACAGATTATATTATACCATGGATGATGAGAAGAATGTGCTAAAGGTGGCTGTGAGTCAGCTGTGGTCGCAACAGGTGCCTATGATATGTATAGTGGGTGTTCATGCAGTTGCGTGGGGAGCTAAACATTAATGGGGTTGCAATCTAAATTCCCCCAGGTTGGATCACAATTGATAGAAGCCAGGGTATGTTTTGTGATTTGTCAGAATGGAAGTGACACACTTGATCCTTTCTTATTGAGTGAGATCAGGTATTTTGTTTGCACACTGAGGTTCTCTTGTTAGGGTTACTTAGATTGCAGCTAGAGAGATTAACATGTGGGCTAGATTAGGTTAATATTCCATTCATTTAGGTGAGGTTTTACTTCAAATAGGTGCAAGGTGAGATACATACAGTAAGCAATTCATGGGAATTCCACTAGCTGATTTATAATTGGCTGAATATAGTGATCTTATAAGCTAACAAATCTAGTTGCCTTTTATCTTGGAGAATGACGAAGAATTTCTGGGGTTTGATTTAGTCTCTGATGACTTATTGACAAATTTAATGAATTGAAAAAAGCAGACACACAATGTTTTTCTAATGCTTTTCGCCAAGGTCAATGAAGCTGTAGAAATTTTGCTTCACATGGGTAAGTAGATGTATTTAGATGTTAGACCTAAAAGTAATCTTTAAGTGATAATTGTGCTTGCTGCATATATTACAGCACTATGTTTGCAAGTTACCTAAATATTATAATTGCGGACAATTAGCCATATCAGACTGCGTTGTACTTTTTAAATCTCTAGTTTACAATGAACATAACTATGCTAGCATTATGCTAAGCTCTATCAGGCTGTCTTTATCCTTTACAAATCTCTAGTCTCTGTGATTCTTTAAGAGATATGTTCAGTAATTTCATGGTAGGACTTGTGACACTTAGCCTGATTAAGGATTGGCTCTTAAAGGAGCAGAATGGAGAGAAGGATTCATGCGACATATCCAGAAGTGTGATAAAAGCTTCCTTGTTGTTTCACTTTACATAACATGAGCTTCATGTTTAAAATTTAATTTGTATTATTAACTTCACAAGTTTAAATGTCCCTGACATGTCTTGATGTGTTGGCCGACATATCCTTTTAGTATTCAATGCTATGCCATGAAGGTAGATGGTATCTTTTATCTTTTTCTCATTGAATGTCCCCGCATGTCGGGTATATTCGGACCATATCACTATCACTTTACAGGCATATACCCAACATTGTATTTTGCACGTGAATTATAATTTTAGTGATTGTTTAGGGGTTTCAGATATATACCCCCAAATCTTACCTCCTTAGAGATTTACTCTCCAAGTCATTGATTTTGCCAATTGACCCCGCAAATCTGTTGGGTCTTTGAAATTTACCCTTTTGTTACTCTTTAAGAATCAAAAGAGAACATTCCCATATTTGCTGGTAAACTAGCTAGTAATTATTAAAAATGACTAATCTAACCTCTTTACTTTAATCCACGCCCTAATCCTAACCCTACTTCTTCTTTCTCCCCTTACTCTTCCCAAAAGAAGTTTCCAACAAAAAAAAAACTCAAGCACCAGAAAAAAAATCATTCCATCTAAAGGCTAACAGTAGGAGTAAATTTCCCCAAAAGATTTGGGGGATAAATTGGCAATATCAACAACTTCAATTTGGAGGATAAACTTCTAAATAGGTCAGATTTGGAGAGGATATATATATCTAAAAAACAAATTGTTTATTACAATGTTTATTCATCCTTTATGTTTATTACATATAATGCATATTTTGGATCCTTATTATATTTCTTGTATGGTTGCATATAATGAATATATTCGCTTTCAACACAATTAATTTTACATTTAGGTTTATAATTTTGTTAGATTGATTACAATTATGTTATAACTTATGTTAAATTTGTCAATATTTATATCTACACGAGATACATGTATCTTTGACTCACTATGCCCCAATGTGTTGTCCGATGTGCAAAATATTCGGCATGATCTCCATGGTTGTCATGTATCCTTTAGTTGATTAACTCACTCGAGTACAATAAGTAATTGGTGAGTTGGGTTCCACTGAGTCATATGCAAGAGTCAGCTGTATATCCAAAGTGTTTTGTAGCCCCTATGATGTACATTGTATTCATATGTTTAGCTGACCAGAAGGTTATTAGCCTCAGTTGAAGTTGTAATAATTTTGATGCAGTGTTTGGAAGTTTGCGGCGGATACTTTGTTAACCAGTCAGAGAAATACAAATTGTGTCATTGAGCTTGAAAGAGCTTATAATTTGAACACATGCCTTTATGACTTGAGATTACTCCACTCATAGATATTAAATAGATTTTGTATGTATTTTACAATATATAACATGATCATTATGTTCATTTTAATATGCATTTTTAAAGATGGCACATCTTTTTCACTGAGATGCACCACTTCAAATGTGCAGGGTTATGTAAAGAATGTTACTCCAAAGGGATGTTTCATTATTCTTTCTCGAAGAATTGATGCTAGAATCCTCTTCTCAAACTTATCTGATGGGTACATTGAAACTCCGGAGAAGGAGTTCCCTATAGGATTACTTGTGCATGGCAGGTATTTGTCGTTAGTAATTTTCCGTAATCCAGGTGTACAAGGGAACCTGTTGTCTAGCTGTGATTAAAATTCCCTTCTTTGCAGGGTCTTATCTGTGGATTCTTCATCAAAGAGAGTTGATGTAACATTGAAGAAATATATTGACAGCCAAACATCAATATCAGATACAAGTTCTTTCATCAATGTGAAGGTTGGAGATGTTGTTTCTGGCTTGATTAGGCGAACTGAGCCGTATGGTCTATTTATCAAAATTGATAACACCGGCATGGTATGATGGTATCTGATCTTTTATTTTTCTTTCCAGTTATTTAGGCACCATAGACAAATTGATGTGTAAATTGTATGCCAGGTTGGTCTGTGTCATATATCTGAACTCTCAGATGAGCATCTTGATAAAATTGAAGGGAATTATGAGGCAGGCGAAAAAGTTGTAGCAAAGGTTCTAAAGGTTGGTTTCATTTTATCAGCCTTAACATCGTTTTTTGATCTATTTGGGCGAACGACTTGGGTGTTGATTTGTGCGCAATGTTTACTTGTTTGATTTGACTATGAAGAAGAATTTGTATTTATCCGACACCAATAGTGGATTCACTGTCCATCAGGATAGACCAAGCCTCAGAATTTTCAGTTCTAGTATTCCTTCTGTATTTTCGCAGCATATACTTTTCTCTAAGTCCCTTCCTGTGTGAATACTTCTACTGTCAGGTTGACGAGGAAAGGCGCCGCATTTCATTGGGAATGAAGAAATCTTACATTGGTGATTCCAGTGAGGTTCATAATTTTTCTGGTCACTCTGAAGATGATGAAGCTATTGATGATTCTGCAGCTATGTACAGCTCTTTGCCTACAGTGCAGCAGAATAACAACTCGCCATCTACTCAAAAGGTTTTTAACCAGGAAGATGATGGCCCACCAATTCTTTCACAAGCAGAGTCAAGGGCTTCTGTCCTTCCTCTCCAGGTTTCGCTTGATGTTTCAGAGGGTTCTGATATGGATGCAGAAGCAAATGAGAAGCAAGATACTATTGAAGAAAACAACTTGGTTGCCAAGAAGCGTGACAGACGTGAAAGGAAAAAGGCAAAGGAAGAGAGGTACGTGTGCGTCATGTATTACAATTGATTCCCCTCACCCCCATTTCTTTTCCCCCCTTGAGCATGGAGTAGTTATTTAACTCAAACAATCTACATTACTATTGAATCAGAGAGCTTGAAATAAGTGCTGCTGAAGAGAGAATCTTACAGAAGGATATTCCATGCACCGAGGAAGAATTCGAAAAATTGGTGAGAAGTTCCCAAATAGTAGTTTTGTCTGGGTACAGTACATGGCCTTTATGGAGTCCCTTGCAGATGTTGAGAAGGCACGCGCCATTGCTGAAAGGTATTGTTTTTTGCAGTCAGAAGCTTGGAATAATATTACTGGTTTCTGTAGTTGATACTGGTTTCTGCATTTTCGTCTGTTTAGTCTTCAGAAAAATTTGAGAAGGAAATTGGGTAGATAACCTTTCTCACTTATTATTTATGTTTATTTTGGTTGGTGGGTGGCTGGGTGAGGAAGTGATTGAAAAGGATGTGAGCAGCCAGTGTTGGAAATCTCCTGGACTGGTCTCTCCCAAAAAAAAAAAAAAAAATGGTGTACCATCTGATTTATCCACATGATTCATCATGATTTCCACACATTGAATGGCATGTGGATAAGAAATCATATGATTAGAAGTTAGAACACATTTTATCCAAGGTTCTATCTGTTGTTTAGCCCCCCACCAAATCTGAATTGGAACCTGTGGTTAAATTCCATGTTCTTTACCATTATATGCACTTATCTGCCCTCATCTTGATAACAGGATGCTAATGTTGAATCATTTGCTCCAACATAGCTTTTGATAAACCACTATCACTACATCTATTGCCCAACTTATAATCATCAATTTGTCTACTTTCTAGTTACAATCTGAATGGTTCCTTCAACCTCCATTTACCCATCATCATATATCCCTCAACTTTCTTATGTATTTAAATGACCCAGTTGTTGATTCAGTTTGAAGTAAAGATAGAAGTAATTTGGATAAGTTATGCGGCGCTCTTAAAAGTGATTTTTTATGACAAGTATTCTTTCTTGCCTTTCTTTTCCTTTTTTGGAACATGTAGAGGGATACGGTCCATTGTCCTCTATCCATGAATTGTTCATATTACTACAGATGCAAGGTCTAAATTAAGTTTGGGCCAAAAAGAATAAGGAGAGGGTGGGAGGTAAGGGGTATTATTGGCTTTGGCCAAAAAGAAAAGGAGAGGGTGGGAGGTAAGGGGTATTATTGGCAATAAACTTCATCAGAGTATCAAGTTTGGATTGCAGTGATGCTTCATAACATTTGTTTGTATCAATTTGGACTTTGGAGGTTATTTTCTTTATGTACAGTTGTTTAAAGGCTAATACGGTCTTGATTGAGCGTTCCATTTTAGTTTTAAAGAGAAATCATTTCATGTTGTTTAAGATATGTAGGCATTTGGGCCTCTTTTGGATGAATATTCTGCTAGCTGCCAAAATTTTGACTTAGTTTCATAAAAAAAAATTGTGAGCTATAATTTTTATCAATAAATATGGTCTATTTCTTTTGTTGAAATACTGGTCATCATATGTGTGTCCACTCGCGTGGATGTATGTGTCTGCATAGCGCATAGGGGCAAGCGCTGGTTGGCTGGCACATGCGTGCATGTTCGTGTACAAGCATATCCCAACGTGTGCATGCATGCACATTCCAATGTCTCATCTGCAGTATATTCCAATGTGAATGTTTGTGTCTCTGTGTGGGTGTAATGGCTAAATGTCTAGAGTCCTTTTGTTTTGAATATACATGAAGCAATGATATGAGCATGTTAAACCTTGCTACGTGAGCATGAGTTTTTTGGATAGTTAATTTCTACTTCCTGCAAATAACACAAACCTTCCACACAAACAACGACGACAGAGCTAGAGGTTGTTGAGCTTCTCACCAGTTTGAGGGAAGTTGTGACACAAGGGACTTTTCACCACCAAGTGGTTTTTAGGCTCCATGTCATAATTAGTATTTGCTTTTAGCATCTAATCCTTGAAATGTCTTCTTCATAGAAGTTTATTTAAGCTGTTTTACTGCTCTATGCATTTCTTTACTGATCAAGTTGCGATAAGTTTACTTGAAAAGCATCATTGACAGATTAGCTCAGCATTAAATTTTACTAGAGGGTCACTTATTATTATTGCTAGTTGGTACTTTCCATATGTTTCCTTTCTTGATGTCTTGAATTTCCTTTCGTTTATTCTGAAGGGCTTTGAGAACAATAAACTTCCGAGAAGAGAATGAGAAGCTCAATATTTGGACAGCCTATTTTAATCTAGAGAATCAATATGGAAACCCCCCTGAGGTAAAATGATGTCTGTTATTTATTTAGCCAAATATACAATGGTTACATTTTGCTCATCTTTCTTAACATAATTAGGAGGCTGTTAGAAAAATCTTCCAGAGAGCGCTGCAGTACTGTGATCCCAAAGGAGTTCATATAGCTCTCCTTGGGATGTATGAAAGGACTGAGCAACATAAGCTGGTGGAAGATCTTCTTGAAAGAATGACAAAAAGATTCAAAACCTCATGCAAGGCAAGTCTCTGTAAGTTATTTTTCCCGTATGATGTGCAGCGATCTGAATGCTCTTTTGGAATTGTAGATCTGGTTGCACCGTGTACAAAGCCTCCTGAAGCAGGGCAAAGAGGGAATTCAGCCAGTTGTTAACCGTGCTCTTCTAAGTCTTCCTCGCAAAAAGCACATCAAATTCATCTCAAAGACTGCAATCCTTGAGTTCAAAAGCGGTGTACCTGATAGAGGTAGATCAATGTTTGAAGGTGTACTTCGGGAGTATCCTAAGAGAACGGATCTTTGGAGTGTTTACCTTGATCAAGTAATTGATCCTGAACCCTTGCAATTTGTAAATTTAAATGCTCGTACTCGAAAGAAATTTATTCCCTACTAAACAGTATATATATGCAGGAGATCCGCCTGGGTGATACAGAAGTCATTCGAGCATTGTTTGAGAGGGTAACCTGTTTAAGCCTCCCTCCAAGGAAAATTGAGGTATATATACTGGTGTTTCATCTCACACAAAGCATTTAAATTTCTTTCCATTATTTCAGAATATGAAAATTTATAGAATGATGTTGGAGGAACATGAAACATCAAACTGTTAATAGCCCGGTGCTTTGTTACAATTGCACTATGCTCTAAACATTAACCTTCTTTTATAATTTGACGTTACTATTTAATATTCTTAATGTTTTTGTGAAAAATATCCCAGGAACACAAAATTTACACCATGATGTGACTTTCTCGTTAATTGTCATATTTTACTTTTTTGCACATTGTTCCTCTGTTTAACTATTTTTTCAAATAATTTTCAGTTCTTATTCAAAAAGTATCTCAACTACGAAAAGTCACAAGGAGATGAAGAAAGGATTGAACATGTCAAGAGAAAAGCAATAGAATATGCAGAGAGCTTGAAGTGAACGGGAGATGCAATACATATGATTGCTGAAGAATCAAATGCAACTTCACAGGGAGGATAATAGAACATGCAGTGAGCTTGAAATGAACCAGGGTATGCAACTGGATGAGATAGCTGAATAATCTACAACTTATCAGGTAGTATAATCTGCAGTGGCTGTGTCTATGATCGGAAACATGATAGGGTCAGAATGAAGAGGCGCTGGTTTCTCCTGCTGTGCTGGGAAGGCCTCACGAGGCATACACCCACAGGCGGACTAACAATTCTCCTCCTCCTGTCCTGCTGGGAAAGCCTCATGGAATATTGAGTTTTGGGCAGAGTTATAAATATGCGGATACATCTTAATGCTGCAAATCTTTTTGTACGTCTGGTAGTTTGGCAGCCCAGAGTTAGCATATCCTAGCGAAATTTTTGTTCATGATGAAACCTATTTTTAATAGAGGCAGTTTTAGCCCTGAAAATTTTTCCCATGAGGGGTCAATGTTCAGCTGTAACAAATTTTACTTGGCGCATTTTTTTTTTTGTCAGTGTAGTTTGATGTATGTGTATGTAAAGTATACGTTATTCTAACTACCTAACCTTTCCTCCTCTAAATTTTATATTCAAGCAGACTAAAATTTTTCTTGTGTGTGTAAGTTCTCACAGTCTGGCTTGTATTCAGCTTGTTTTGTCCTCTCATTGCTTTGTCCTTGGTGTCCTCATTGTTAGAAAGTCTATTTTACATATCATGTAGCTTTGCAGATGTAGGTTGAGATTTGATATTTCTTTTACCAAATGAAGGGGCACCAATTCTCTTGCTAATTTGTCAGACCTTCTTAGCTCTATTAGTGCTACTGAGAAAGCATCATCACCCAATTTGATTTATTGAATGAGCCTGATAGGATTTCATCTTGCATTGTGGAGAGCAAAAGATGCAATTGTTGATGATCCAGTTTTAAGTTGGTGTTTTAGCCTGTTAATTGTAAGTTGGTTGCATGAGAAGAAACAGAGGATCCACAGCTCACCAACGATCTTGGATGTTTGGTTGCAAATTTGTTGATCAATACTTAAAGAACACTATTTTGGGGTATACTTCACTTGAATGTTCAATATTGTTGTTTCATGTGGTGTGTATGGCATATTGGTGCAATTTTATGCATTATGTACAACATATTTTCACTAATTATAACATATTTAGTCAGGTATAATATATTTAAACAAGAAACACATTATTGCAAATTTTCACAAAATGTAGTAAATGTTGCCTAATTAGTACTTATTAACAACTCTACAGGTAGAGCGAGTCATTATAGAATGACTTTTGAAACATGAAATGACTTTTGAAAGTCAGAAGAAAAATAAATGAAGGAACAAAAATAGTTGCGCGAACATAAAAGTGATTTCATAGATTTTGTGTTGTGTTGAAAGCAACAGGTTGTTAAAAATGTAGATTTTAAGGAAATTTCGCATTTCTCTGGATGAGTTGGATACGGTGATCTTGACTGTTATTTGTTTTGTTGATGATTTCTTTTTTAGCTGCGAGAAAGTAACTCCCTTTGCAGTGGAAGAAGGAAACTCTCATGGAAAAAAAAAAAAATCAAGCTGTTACATAAAATATGTCGCTTGGAGTACCTTACAATCTCTCTCTCAGCTCCCAACTCCTTCTTCCTTCTTTTGCTTCCTCTCCCTCTTCTTCCTCCTCCTTCTTCTAACCAATCGGTCGGTTTCTCACACAGTATGGTAGTTATATCAAAACTGATCGAAAAGAGATTTTAACCGATCAAAGAGAGGTTTTCTCATATGACTCCTATAGAAATTTTATCTGTCTATTTTTTCGTCATCCCCGAGAGAGAGCGAGAGCAGAGAGAATGGGCACCGCTCTGTCCCCACGCCACTCCCCCCTTCCCTTCCCCTTCCCTCTTCTCTCTCCTCCTCCTTTTAGCATAGCCAGAGCCCTTTTCCTACTTTTTTCTTCCTCTTTTATTTTACTTCTCTGTCGCGTTGTCGGTCGGGTTCCCACCGTCTGCAGAGTGATATACTTGTTATTATTATTTTCTTATATTATATATCTATATATTTTTACAAAATTATTTTTTCATTAAATTGGAAGGTTCATTTTTTTCACTCTCTCTCTCTAGAAAATGGGCGAGAACAGTCACAGAAACCATCATGTCATGTTGCCCCTGGCCATTGTCTCCTCTCTCGAACTATGCTCCACTCTACCTCCGCTCCTCGTCCCATCTCCTCCCCTCGCTAACACCCCACCGAATCCCAAACCCCCAACGGAACCCTAATTTCGTCCCCAAACCTCTGAAAAGCTCGCGCCTTTTCAGCTCCCACCGCCTCTTCTGTCGCCATTCCCAGCGGGCCGAGGATGCCAAGCTCTCGGAGGAAGCGGAGGCGATCGAGGGAAGCCCTGATCTCGAAGGGGATCGGATGAGCGTGGGGATTGGAAACCCTAGCTTTCCCGTGAGGATGGGGATGTACAGGATGACCTTGGGCGATCAGGCCTTCTTCCTATTGGCCTTCATTGCTTGCACGGTGAGATTTCGTTGCAAAATTCTGCCTTTTGGGGGTTTATAGAGGTCTGCATGGCATTAGTTTGTTGGGTTATTCTCAAGATTGTATCTTTATTCTTTTATCTTATCATTTTGGTGGATGGCTAAATTTGAATCAATGGGTTTATCTGAATTTTGGTGTAGATTTTGCCTTCTGAAGCAGTAATACTGTAGCTTAGTTGGAATTGTTTCCATGCGGATCAGAATTCATTTCCATTTGTCGGCTTTATCATGTTTAAATACAGAGAGGGCTCATTTTAGCCATGTTGTGATTAGATAGCGATTATTGAAACTCACTTGATGATTATAATTCCAAAACAGTTGCTACTATTCTTGTAATTTTCTCCTCTGGGCTACATGCTTGACATTATATGTGCTCGTGTTTACTGTAAATAATTAGCTATATCTGTTTCATTCAGATCATAATTTAATTTAATGAAGCATGGCCTGAATAATATGCATTTTTTGATTCAAACACTTCTGATTGACTTTACGAAGGAAACTCATGTGAATCATCAATAATATTATCATCATGATCTGTGCCTTTAACAGTCATGACGTTGCTGGCTTTGAAGCATGACTAAGCCTGTGGAGAAAATGGCATTATCTCTTGATACTTGATAGACCAACATTGAGTTTTTTCGCAAGTCAACTGTAGTAGAAGACATGCTTGCAATAAAGGCCTTCTAAGGCAAGTCTTGAAGCAGCGCTACCTACATTTTTCGTCCCACTGTTTATGCTCATACCGTTGAGGTGCATCCCTCCAAAGTTCTTATAGACCAGGAGTGAGTCTAGGCAAAGTATGAAAAGAGGAAAATAACCATGTTTGCTTTAAGGAACAAAATCATATGCGACACAAAATATACGCATAGGGCTAAGGGGTAAGTCAAAACACATTTAGATAAGGAACCTTCTAAGTTCTAAATAAGCTTTGAAATCTCAGTATCAATACCACTATTGGGTAGGTTTTTGGTATCAAAATCGGCAATAATCAGCCATTTCAAACCTTGACCCGAAGTCCCAAGATTAATGCCAGTGTAATGTAAAACAAAGTGTGAGATAAATGATTAGATTCTGGAATTCAAATGTGCATAGAAATAACCTTCTACAAGTTCTGACATGGCAAGAATGAATTGTCACCAACCCCGTGTGAGAGTGAGAGAGCATGCATGCATGCGTGTGCGTACACATGTTGTCTGTTTTCCCATCATGTCAATGGAAAAAACTTATGACCTAGTTATTCATGCTAGTTGGTAATCACAAACTAGAGGTATCAAACCTGTTAGATATCTCTCTCAATCTGCAAGGAGACAAAACAAAAATTTGTGTATGAGACTGATCTTGCAGTTGCTGTCAAGGGCTTAGGGGATTAGTTGCATTATCAAGGATGATATTCTGCTATTATGGTGAATTAACAACGGATACTGTTTGCTTCTACATGGTCTTTGTTTCTTTAGTACCCACACGTCATAGAAATGGTCAGTGCTTGTTATGTGACATGAGTCTATCACACAACAAGCACGAGAGAGGATGCATATCTATGGATGATAATTGATAGAAAAGGGTACAACTTAGTAGCAAGCAAACGATTAGTTTGTTCAAATTAGAAATCCAGTTATAATACATGTTAAATGACGGAAATTGTCATAAGCTTCTGTGACATTTATTTTGGGATATAGTAACCACTTCATCAAGTGAGGACAAAGTCACTTCTCATCACTGCATCATGTGTTTAAACAGTTTCCCATGCCACCAGGAAGGTTAATTTGCAGTTTAGGCTCACTCAACTAAAGAGAAGCCTTCCAGATTCCCCTATACTAGAAAATACCATACAAAGAGGTAAGATGCCATAGGTAGGTTAATCTGTAGTTTAGGCTTGTGCAACTAAAGAGAAACCCTCTATAGTTCCCGAGAGGGAATCCATACAAAGAGATAAAATGTTAAGATTTTCTATAGGAAATCACATTAATATCTGGGCGACAGTTAACCAAAAGAGGCAAATGAATAACATTCTCAAAGCAAAACAAAGTCAAGTTCTTTTAATTCTAAGAAATTCTTTTTAGTTGTTATTTTGGACTCTGCATACATGATGCATACAATAATGCTATCATATAGAGATAATATTAACAGTTATTAGAAATGCACGCGCAAGACTGTAAGGTTAAACAATTTAGTCAATCGTACATGTTTGTAAACCAAGCAGAACCAACATATCTTATTAATTGTTCAACCAGTGTTTGAAAAATCCATGTGATTCATCTTGTTTATGCACTGAGTTCTTGCCTTATTCCTTTGTATTAACATATATATTTGTTGAGGGGACTTGATAAAAGAAAATGGGAAAAGAACTCAAACAATCAATTAACCTTTTTTGCTATGTTTATTTAGTTAATTTTTGCTATTTTTATTAATGCAGACATCTGTAGCATTTACGAGCCTGGTGATTGCAGCTGTTCCAACTTTGTATGTAAGTTCATAATTATTACATTCTAATACAATAAGAGGTTGGTCTGACTTAGAGAATTTTATATTATTTTGCGAGTACTAAAATTTCCTCTTACAGCCATTCTATGCAGTTTTTTGTGAGTGAAAAGGCGAATATTTTATTACATCCTGGTACAACAAAAGGTTAACAGCCAAGTAGATATAGAATTTGATATTCTAAGTTAAAACCTTAAATTCTATTGTTTCAATTAAGCTAGCATCAGACTCAAGAAAAATTCTTACACTTCATCTCACTGGGGGTACTTGAAGAAATAGGCAAAGAATAGAAAGAAAACAACTAATTTATTTTAAGTAACAAGATCATACATAACATAATATAATAAAGTGAAAAGTTATACTTTATCGTTTGCTGGAACTCTCTAAAGGCCGCTAACTTCAGACCTGCTATTATCTCTTGGAAAGTGCTGATGTTTTTTATCCACTTATCAATTGTAATGTAGTCTTATGCAGGACTCTGCATGCACTGTTTCTTATGTCATTTTCATCTAATTTTTTGGATTTCTTTGTCTGACATGACATTCAGTTGCTTATAAGGTCGCCCATTGGAAACCTGTTCTGGTACTGTTATGGAACAAATATTGCTCGGTGAAAAAAACAAAAAATTCATCTGCTTTGGGAAAACCATATTAACTATAGACTTTTCCTGCTTAGCAAGCAACTTGTAACTTGCTCTGCCTCTTCAAGAAGAAGCTAGGATGCCTATAATTTTCCATTCAAGAATAGAACTGGGACAACTATTGTATTTACCATATTAAGGAGAACATGGTATTTTCCATACCAGTAAATAGAAAGGTGGGATATGACTAATAATTTGGTTATGCTACCCATATTTATTACAATAGATTATAATATTTTTGATATTTTGATCTACTTTTATAATTATCTTGGTGAATGATTTATTGTTTAAAAACCGTATAAGTTGAGCACTGTGCTCATTATCATCATTACATTTTCCTTTCATCGAAGTTTTGGAGAAATTTGGAATTAGTTGCATGAATAAATGGCAGTTTTGACTAAGCTGCCATGACTTTCCTATTTTCTGTTTTATGTGACAAACTTAGGTGAGAAATTAGCACCAACACTATAAGTTGATGACATGTTGACGGCAACTCATAAATGTTGGTCTACCTTTCTGCTCAATCCTGTCAATTTAGGATTGCATGAGAACACTTACCCTAGTGAAAACTGGTGTCCCTTTGCATCAGTATTGACACATGTATTTATCAGTGCTGATACTTTTTTGGACAAATGCATCTACCTTACTTGTTTAAAAGATGCATATAGTTTTTATGCCATTTTTGGTAATAGTATAATGTATGAATTGCCTTAATCAGTATTTACTTTTAGCGTCATCCTAAAACTAGTCAAAGCCGCCTGATCAGGTGCTTCAAGAGAAGTAAGAGGAAGAAAATAATGAAAAGAAATCGTTTCACCACCCCTTGCCAGCAGTCGCCACCACTGCTATCTATTCTTTATTTGACTATTTGCCTTTGCATACTGCATGAATGCCAAGGTCGCCTTCTAATCAAAGTGAGTGACTATTTGAAGATGCGTAGACCCACTTTACTAATACATAAGCAGGGTTTGGGTTTGTTGGCCCAGAGTTGTAAAACACAGCCTAGTCGGGCACCCAAGGCCGCAAAGGCATAAAGGTTATTTTTATCACAGGAGGTGGCATCAGGAGGCAGCTACAGAGGATGGGGATGCCCTCATTCAAGTCTTGTCCACTGCCTTTTTCTTCTTATTCCTCCCCATCCCCGCATCCTATATTGTCTGGACTTAAAAATCCCCTCAGCTAGGGTGGTTCTGAGAAGGACAGAGTATATGTCAGTGACTTTGCATGACAAAGCGCTCTCCGAGGGCTTGGTATGTCTAATTGTTTGGTCAGAATCTCAACAAAAATGTTTTGAGTTAGATTCTCTGGCCAAAATACGGGAAAATCCAATTAAATTCTTGATGGAAAATGAGTTTTGCAGATTCTCCCCAGAACTGGAAGATCATTTCGAGTTCTTCAAGCACATCCAACCGGTGGTGGTGGTTTTTGGAAGAAGTGGGAGTCTCATGGTGACAACACTAGAGAGATGAGATCGAGGTGGTTCTTGCAGTTTGACAATAGAGAATCCACAGCGAATGTTATTAAGCCAGAAGCGAGACTCCTTTCATACTGCGACAGGATGACAATTTTTGTTAATGTTTTAAAAATTCTTGCTCCTTTTTAGGATGCACTGAAAGGCGAGTATTAGATAACAAAATCCTCGAGAGTTTGCCATATAATAGCAAGGCTGTATCATTATTGTCACACACACACACACACACACACACACAGAGAGAGAGAGAGAGAGAGGAGAGAGAGAGAGAGAGAGAGAGAGAGAGAGAGAGAGATCTTGACATGCGGAACCCCCCCCCCCCCCCCCCCCCCCCCCAAACAAAAAAAAAAAAAAAACACACGCACGCACGCACGCAAAAACAAACAAATAGGGGGAAAAAACACCCACCAGAATCCTACTCATACCCTTTTGGTACGATCCAGGCTTCTTTTTTTTACGCGACGTATCTCATTATGAAAGCGTCATGACTTATAATTAAGTACCTCTCTCATTTTATGATTTCCTCCAAAAATATTTGTAATATTCATTGTTTTTAAAATATTGATGCAATTATAGCTGTATAATCATATTTAACTTCCTTCTCAGTTATGTTCTTTTCAATGTTTCCTGCGCATTTTACTAATCTAAGTCACTGTTAACATTTCATGCCCTTGTCGTCAACGCTTCCTGGTTTCTGCTATAGGCAATGAAGAGGGCTGCAACGTCTCTTGCAAAGCTTGCAGATACTGCAAGGGAGGAGCTTCCAGTACCATGGCAGCAATCAGACTTTCAGGCATGGAAATCAGTGATCTTACTGTGGAATTGAGTGACTTGAGGTATAAATAAACAAACAAACAAATAAATAATAATAATAATAATAATAATAATAATAATAATAATAATAATAATAATAGGTTTATGACAGAAAACTTGTGCATGCCGCATAGCAGCTGAGCATAATAACTTGTACATTTCCTTTTCTTTCATTACATCTTACTCGAACAATCTTCTTTAGGACTTCTCCTCTTAAGGTGTCAAAAATTTCTTCAAAATTTCAAAATTCCACTGCGTATGAAGCACACAAGTTTCTACTGAACATTTCCAGTATTCTCTTCGTAGTGTGGTACCGATTTTTATTTCTTCCATATGAAACTTTCTTTTTTTTCCAGTTACATCTATCAGAATGACATCTAGTAGTGAAATTAAAATTTCATGTTAATGAGTTAATCAGGTTTTATCTTGCTTAAGTTTAGTGGAAGGCCAATAAGATCCTATTGTGTGATTGAATAACCTAAGAAATTTGGAAATTTAATCTTTGTCACTATTAACAAATTGTCCAGGGAAATGTACAAAGTATTGTGATAAACTGCATGGTAATTTATTTAGTAATGTAGTAGAAACATCTAGTGTTGGTTTGATTAGTTATTACCCTATTCACGAGGGAATGTCATATTTATCACTTACATGTGAAAAAAGGTTGTCATCATATCTCTAAATATAAAAACTGGCATATAAAAGATTATAAAAGTTATGGCGACCTGATATTGAAATCTTTTATTGACATGTCTCCAGTTAGAATCATGCTTCATAGGTGGCATTTACTTTGTTAGAAAGTGTGGTGATAATGATGATAATAAAAAACTCCCAGTTATGTTTTGAACATATAAGGTTTTTATAATGCTTCTTATCAAACATAATGAAGTGAGAAGTGTAGAAATCGAGGATGCCAACACCAAACTCTATTCGAACTATTTACACAGATTTTTTCTTGGGTCTCCTCTATTTGCATTGTTGAAACCTAAATTTTGTCTCTCCTAATTGACTTCTTACACAAGTGTTCGTTTTGGAACTCAGTCAAGAGATAGCTGATGGTGTCAGCAAATCAGCGCAGGCTGTGCGAGCAGTGGAAGCCGGAATCAGGCAGATTGGCGCTCTGGCTCATAGCAGAACCATATGTACGATTGCTTTCTGTGATCATAATTTCCTGCAAAAATTTTTGTTGAGCTAAATTTGATCAATCAAATGTGTGTTTACTCGCAGCAATGATACAGGAAAGAGCAAACTTGCCCAACATTTCTCTGCAGCCTGTAGTCGCAGGAGCTGCCAAGAAAACATCAAATGCTGTCGGTCACGCAAAGAAGACTTTCATGAACCTAATATCTGGAGGTGGTGAGTATGGCTCAGACAGCGAGGAGGATTCTGACAGGGTGGAATACTGAAGAATATACAACAAGAGCATTTTTCGAACCATTTTCAAGAGGTTTAAGTTTTACAGCAGTGGCAGCAAAAACTCCAAGTCTGTTCTTTTTGGACTGGGTTCTTTCTTTTCTCATGTTAAAGACGAGCTGCAACTCATATGTTTGTCGTACAATTTTGTTGGTTTTTTGAATCTAAAATTTGACTTATGAATAGTAAAGTGAGCACATGAAGGCAATATATTTAGTCTCACACGGGATGGAAATGTGAATTCTTTGCGTGACCGACAGCAAAGAAGACATTCCAGAATTTGCTTGTATTTCCGCATGCCAAAAATCTGTTTCTTATCATCATGATTCATCGTCACTGAGCTATCCCCCAATGAAACGTACTGAGAAAAATTTGACAAGAACCCACAAATAAATTGGGCAAATGTTTGTTACTAGGTATCATCAGGCATCATCACTTTGGATTAAGTGAAAATTCTACCTTTTAACCCTTGAGTTGGTGCAAGGTTCCTGTCATATGAGCCATGAATCCTTCTAAGATTTCTCATATTCCTGACTGCCAATGAAACCTATGTATTCTCCTCAAAATTAGCTCGAGTTTTCCTGAGTCGCAAAACTTGTGGCACATTAAAGAAAATTTCTCATGCATATACTCTTGCAGATAAGAACGAGATCTTTTACTGAGTCGGAGATCTTCAATAATAGTGAGTGAATATTCTTTGCATTGATGTTGTTTTTGTTTTTGCCTTATCCTTCAAAAAGCCAACGTGCAGACTTGGTTCAAATGAGAATTTGAATTATACAGCAATTTTGATATTGACTGTTGAATCCTATCAATTTCAATAAGAATGCTTCTGTAAGCTTGGGTAGTGTGAAGTAGCAGCAAATTGGAAAACAAAGAACACATGAAGTTTGAACTCACTGCCATATGACAATTTTCAGGATACTGGAGCTTGACCTGAACATAACCTAATTATGCTTGCAAAGTAATTCATATTCAAGCACTTCCAACAAATTTACAGTGAAAATGACTGACAAATGGATAAAACCATAGCAAAAATGAGACAAACTACTCAATCATAACCAAGCCTCCTGAGATTTTTTTTTTATGACTCCTCAAAGCATCCCTCATTAATCTTCAACATCCAATTTATCTCATATCAAATTTTAAAATACACGATAACAAGTCTCCATAGAGATAAAAGGAAGTTGCATCTTAAAACATCAGAAGGCCAATTTTGTTGTGGAGGGTAACATGAAGCTCACTACACATGCAGATGCTCCAGCAAACCATCTTGCTAACATGCAACAATGCCAAAATGCATGAATTTATAACAAAAACAGCCCTTAAAACCTACATATAGAATACAAGCATAAGGCTTAAACATAAATCTTTGTTTTCTTTAGGGGAAAATATATTCGTATTAAAAAAAAAAACCCAGTTGGTCACTTCCATGCTCCAAGCTGCACTTTCCTGTCAAAAATCCAACTGAAAGGCCTCAAGTTTGCTTGTTTTGGCCTCCTCCCCTCAGCCCTCTCCTCTAGCCTCCTGATCCTAGGAGCAAGGGTGCACACAAAGTCTTGGGCTCTCTTGCCTTCACCTGAGAGACCAGTAGTATCCCCCAACTTCCACCTCCCAACAAGGTGCTCCAATATGTTGGCATAGTCTTTGGCAGTGTAGACACCCAGCCGCTGGGCGACAGCCGAGAAGTGCTCAAAAAGGTTGTCATCACGGCCATCGTACATCAAATGCGCAGGCATGGAGATCTTCTTCCTCATCATGTCAGCAAAGGCAAGCATGGTGCCATCGGGGTCAATCTCAAACAACTTCTCAACAATCTTGGCGTATGCAACCTCGTGGCGCTTCTCATCTGCAGCAATGGTACCACAGACCTGAGCCAGCTTCATGTCCCCATACTGCCTGGCATGATTGGCAGTGTTTCCATGGGATATGAAGGTTGCTCTCTCTTGGAACGATGTATAAATGAACCCAAGGAAGGGGTTGTTTTCGGTCCTGGGATCCTGAATGAAACAAGGAGAAATATAAGCGTTCAAGAATTAAGTATAGTAGTGTCCAATTAACTTGTCATACAGATTATCTTAGCTAGTCAACATGTTTCTAATACAATTCGTCCAATTAAATAACGGGTTAATTTGAAGCTAGTAGAAGAATTAAACCTGAGATTGTACCAATAAAAAAAAAAAACTGTTAGATATAATCACATAATAAATGATGTTAGATATAATATTTACAATATTAAACTTGAGATTGAACCAATCAAAACCGCTAGATATAATAAGTAATGTTAGATATAATAAGTTACAGAGTTCTATTAACATTACAAGTCAAAATTTGAGCAGGACTTGGTCTTGACCTATATGCGAAGATGTTTGATCATGACTTTACGTATTTGTGATTCTTCTCAGTATCAATAGACATGAAGTTCCTTGCAGTTTAACATGGCATCAGACTCCAAATGTTTTTTTATCGAGGTCTCGACAACCACCTGACACGTCATCATCATATTTCTTCTTCTCTCTTCTTTCAATCCTCCTTATTTTTCCTTTCTTTTTTCTTTTTCTTTCTTTCTTCCCAAGCCCCACACACCACCACAAGAAAAAGAAAAAAGTTGCACATTGAAAATCTAGTGATTGGACGACTTGATATTCTTCTGGTCATGTCTTTGTATATCAAAGTTTGATTTTAGTGATTAAGGGCCGATTCCCTTTTTTTAGCAACCTAGACACATTGATGGATTGGACCGGTTTCATTAAAACTGGACTGTCTTCTACCGAGTTTAGGGATCTTTAAAAACCCCTCTTGTATCGAATTTGGAGATCTCTAAAACCTCCTCTGGTAGAGACTTTGAAAATCTCAAAATTCTTAAGTCCTATTCAGGGAGATAAAACATATGACTTTGCGTGCGGTTAGTTTCGGTTCAGTTCAGATTCATTTAGTTTGGTTTGCAATTTCAACATCGACATCAATTCAATATTTTGACATTAGCGCCAACGATTCAGTATTTGTTCAACACTTTGGTAATATTAGTATTTGTTTTTAGTTCTAGACGTCATACCATCATGAGTTTGAGAGGAATGTTAGAAATAATAGGTAAGTTATGGTTATAGAGTTCTAATAGTATTTGAACTCTTCTAGAATCCTAGTAATATTACAAGTCATAATTTGAGTAAAGTTTGATTTTGTATAGCGTCTATATAAAAGGAGAAGTTTGCTCATAGTTTTATATAATTATATTTTGTAAAATTTTCAAGTATCAATAAAGATGTAGTCGTCCGTAGATTATTAAAAACTACTTCATTAGCCCATGACAGCCATGAATCCTAATGATGAATCATGCAGAAACGCCTATGAACCAAAAGTCAAATTTTTTTTCTTTCAATTTTCTTTATGCACAGGGTTGGCAAAAATAATGTCTTAAAACAATTTTGCAACAGATCTACAGTTAAACTATCTAAATCAGAGTAATAGAAGCGAGAAAAAGAAGAGTGTAGAAGATTTGTTGTCGAGATCAATGGTTAGATTTGATCAATAAGATCCAAGCATAATTCTAATGTCATTGCTATTTAAGTCCCTCCATTTGCCCAGAATTTTTTAGTCACTATATGCATAATAAACTGCAGAACGTTTGATTTATTGCATGTTGTAGCTTGCACTTAAAAGGTCTCGCGTAAAGGTTGCACAATTTGACAGCTCAAGTTGTGTTATGCACTGACTGGTTCAGTCCGGAATTCCATCTATTGGATTTCAAACTTTGAAAAGCCAATTACATGGAGGCAAAAGATCTAACCCATACTTTAGATCACAGAAGTATTACTGGGAACCTAGTTAAAACTGTTCTACCTTTGTTCCTTCCTTTTTTTCCCCTTGTTTTGGGCGGGCAATAGGTTGTAGCCTAATTAAACTGTTCTTCAATTTAATCAGTGTTATCAGTGAACTTAACCACTAAGAAGAACTACATAGAACCAATAGAATATGAACTATGGAAACCCATCAAAGAATCAGAAAGGGAGAAAGAATCTGAAAGAAGAGAACATTACCATTCCCGAACCAATCAGATATTGAATAGTTTTTTCAATTTGTCTCATGTCAACTCTTCCAGTAAGGTATAGGTACTTATTGAGAAGGTCCCCATGCCTGTTCTCTTCTGCAGTCCAAGCCCGAGTCCAAACAGCCCAAGAGGTGAGGCTTGCACCAGTTTCATCTCTGGCACCATCAAGGGTATTTAGCATCGTCTGGTATGTGGGAAGGGCCTCCTCGGTGATCATATCTCCAACCAAGCAAACAAAGTAGTCATCAGGGATCTCCTTGGCACGCTCTCTCAGTTCATTCACTTCATCATAAAATCCCTCCGAAGAAGGGTCTGGCAGAAAATCTTGTGGCTGCCAATTAGTCTCAACAGGCTTCAGAAGTACCAAGATGTTCTTCTGCCCAATCTTCCAAGGACTTGAATATCTCAATCTTCTGAGGGGGCAGGGAGTGAGTTACTTGAACATGTACCTCACGTGGAGGACTGAAGGGCTTTTTCAGAGTATCTACCCTGATACCATTCAGAAAAAAAATATATATTCTCAGAATACTTTTCAATAACTATAAGAAATTTGTATCCACAATTATTACCAAAAGACTTTGAATCTTAAGTACTTGACCATCAAAAGCAAAGGATTTCTCTCTACACAGAAAAAAAGTTGTTCAGCTGATATTGAAATTGAAGCCAGTATACCTACCATTGTCCTGCATTAACAAAGAGAAGCAAAGCTAATGACCGCGGGAGACAAAAAAGGCAAGGAAAAAATCCACTAAAAATTTAAATTAAAGTTGAAAATAAGAATGATCCCAGAAAAATATATTATGTAAAGCAGACATAACAACCTTTGCATCAAGACGGTTAGCGGAACTAGAATCATAACAGAACCTTACATATTTCTATAGAAGGCTTATATGAGAGAGCTCCCAACACATAACCCAGCTTATGTGCTATATATAGCCTATAGATCTCTAAAGCTCCAAAAGGAGGCAAAGAAATTTTTGGAGAAGATTTCAACCTTATGTTAACGCCTTGAATGCTAACTCGCACAAACTGTTAAACATCTCCTATTCTTTCATTAAAATATATACATGTAGAACTCCATTACAAATGCTAAACAAGACCTTTCTCCATCACAAATTTATGCAAATGAAGTATATAAGGGGATTCTTGGCACTCTTGTGATCCATGCTAAAAACTGAATTGACATTGCTGTATAAAATAACATGCAATGTGTGTGTCCTCATCAAGGTTAATCAATGGAACAACCTTATGAATAATAATAATAAGAAGAAGAAGAAGAAGAAGAAGAAAAAGAAGAAGAAGAAGAGCAGTTTCTGGTTCATTTGTCATCATACAGCAAAACCAAGAGCAGTATTGGTAGGTCATAGGACAAGAATTCTGAATCACAGACGATATAATATCTAGCAGAAATGGAAAAACATGACTAAAAGCGAAGTCACTTTTCAGGGGAAGAAAAATACATGGCACTTCAGAAATATCACGGATTCTAACAGATTTACTTCCTATGCTTTATAAACTAAGTTTAAGACGATCAGATGCTCTCGAGATATTGTTTCAAACATCAGTTCCATCAATTCGAGCCAAACTATTTAAGAGTTTATGAACCCCATATCCGCACACCATCCATGCACGCTCATTGTCACACCAAATGATGGCTTTAACTGGATATTTCTAGCAATCTTATTTCTGTGATAGATACCCTGGATGGGTGAAACCTTTATTTGGGAGAGAGGAAGCAATAGATGACTTTCAGTGGTGTATACTCAATCCTCAATTCTAAGATACTGAACATAGTCCCGCCATAAAAAGACCTGGATGAGTAAAATACTAAAAAACTTTGTTTGAATACCATCACGTTCATAGAGCCACTACAATGATCATCAGTTAGGTCCCTTCCCATCAAAATATAAAAGGCTATGCAACACAGGCTCTATGAAAGATTTGACAAAATTTAACAATCACTGTCAACCTAAAATCACCCTTTCTATTGATGCTAGATTCCGACCAATGAAGCCTTGAACAAGGCTTGCAACAAATCCTAAATGGCCAATATGGCGGGAAGGGAAACCCACCATATACAGCTGTAGCTTAAGATCCTGTAACAAGGAAAAAACTGTTCAAAAGTTTCCTATATTTTATTTCTTTTTTGGGTAAAGGTCTGAAGGGCAAATATGATAGTTTGCTACGCATTCCGGAATACATCTCCCTTGAGTGTGTTAAAAAAAATCAGGAAAAGATCTAAAAAATTCAAAAAAAAAAAAAAAACCATATAATGATTAGTGATACAAATTTTCTGCATAAATATGATTTAATATAATGAGAGACAAAAAAACTACATTACCAATTAATTTAATCACAAATATAGAACATAAATATATCTAAGTTAATAATAAATTAGTGATTAACAAGTGAAAGGACAGACAAGTAATACAATAAAACAAGATTAATAGCTTAAAAAATATCACTTAGCATATCTTGTAAGCATCCGTGACACAATATAAACCATACAAAACGCCAATAGTCAAATATCAATGAAATGACACAACAAGTAACATCTAATAAGTAATGGATTTTGGAGGAAGAAAAGTGAGAGAGGGGAAGAAATAGCAAGATGAAAGAGTATGAGGGTTGAGATTTAAGTTAAATGGGCAGCTCTTTGCATCTAAAATTGCATCAAAAATCCGAATGCAAAATACTTGTGCACCGTGTATGCAGTTGCATAACCAAATGTCAGGCCACATATTTGGTCTATGCGGCCATATAGCTCCTTGGAGGAATAATTGACCACATATAGCCATTTATGGCCAAGGGCTCCATATGAATATGTAGCTGCACGCACAGCCATATTCTGCGGTTACAACGTGTATTTCATCGCCCACAAAAGTACAATACAAAGTGTTGGCCTTTACATATTAGACTTTATAAAGCTTAATGTACTAGAACTCTATTTCTCCTGATAAAATATTAAAATTAACAATGTTGAATAGTACAAAATGTCCATGCTACATAACCCACCAAACACATGACAGTATTGACACAGTATTTAAGCAAGAGATTTGGCAATTGGCATCAACTCATAAAGGGTCAACACAAAGATGGTGGCTATTGTATAAGTTTCAGCCAATCCAGTTCAAGAGCCTTCTCAGGTGCACTCTATAACCAAGATTATCTTATAGATCTAGTGGTTGGACGATATCTTGTCTTGCTAGGGTAAGTTTCGTTTGCGATTATTTTCTTTTTGCCTCACCACAAACCTCTGTCAAAAAGAAGGCACTAGATGTTATGTATTTTCTGATTGAGAGAAGCTGGAATAGGAGGAAAAAGAAAAATATTAACTCCTGCTTGGAAGAACATCTCCACGATCATGTGTCGATCTACCCTTAACTTGCATCCATTTTTGTTTCTGTTTACATATCTAACAGCTAAGCATATAAGTTATTGCAGATCTTGCTGCAATCAGAAAATCCCAGCAATCTTTTTTGCAAAGAGAATCCTAGTAATCCCAGATATATGTCCAATCCCTTTATTCCCATAAACTATCCATAGAACATCTTCAATTTCCATTTCCTTTGCTTCTAAAAATCCTAATAGGCCTGATAGAATTGGTTGTGATCATGAAGGCATAACAGTCCAAACATGTGTGTGTGTGTGTGTGTGGTGGTGAGACCCCCCCCCCCCCCCCCCCCCCCGGGCCCCCCCCCCGGGGGGGGGGGGGGGGGGGGGGGGGGATGGGGGGATGGGATCCATATGCATCCATAATCAAATGTGTGACACAGAAAATTAAGAATAAACAAAGTTTCCTTGTCTGATTGTATCTATAATTGATGTTTAATCACACAGTCACATGTATCCATATTTTCATCTAAATCCACTATTATTTACTGATCTCAAGGAAATTCATGTATATGATTCTACCAAAGGAGAATGTCCTTGTTCCTCTTCCCCTTTCAGAAACTCATTTTCATTCTCAAAGGTAGTGCTACGGATAAGTTGATAACAGTATCTCCTGTAAGGGCATGCAATTTATAGACATGTTTCCTACCACATAAATACTCAAATATCAACTCTTAGTTAATACTATTCATACTCACCAAAATCACCAACCATTTAGAAATCTGCTAGAGTAGTCATATTCATATTAATATATTAACCAAAAGATTCTAAGTTTCTAACCAACATCTTAACAAACTAAAACAGTTCAACAACAACCCACTTCATAGAGTCAAAGACAAAGACAAACAGGGAGATCCCCCTTTCACCAATCCATGCCCACCTCTTCAACCAAAAGTACATGCATGCATCAAGACTTCCCCTAAAATAAAATTAAAAAAATGGGAAAATAATCACATGCAAGCCTTGAATTCAATCACATGACAGAAACCCTAAATCCCTTAACCCGCGTTTTGTTTCTCATGATCTCATCATTAGTCCAATCACCAATGAAATAATCAGACACGATCATATTTTAATACATAAACAACCCAGAAAATGAAATTTATCAACTACTGCAAAAATCAACATCCAAAAACCACAACTTTCGCGCACGCCCACATCGCAAATGAGGCCAAAATCAAACCTTTACGCAAAATCACAAGAACCCAGATCAGAAAATGAGACCAAGAAGAAGAATTCATTCATCAAACAGCTTAACACAGCTCAAATCAGGGGAAAAAAAAAAGGAAAGGATAACAAAGGGAGATGGGAACTCACTGTTGGAGGATCCGACGGTGGAAGCAATGGAAACCGTTCGAGATCTAGGGTTCTTCTTGGGATTTGAGAATGACATAGAGATCTTCGGTTGAACCGCGGTTCTGAGAGCCATTGCTTTCTGCTTCGATCAGACTTTTCTTCTTCCTCCTCTTTCGGTCTGTCCCTGAGCTTCAGAGAGAGCGAGAGAGAGAGATTTAAACAGAGTTTTGGTCTTTTGTTCAATAAATTAATGGAACAGAGATGAGCCATGGGCCCACAGTTGAGCCCAGGCCCATTTTGAGCGGGCCACGGAGCATTAGGCCAACCCCCTAAATAAATGTCCGTGTAGTCTAAGTTCCTTCTCAAATTAGAGAAGAAGGGGGAAAAAAAAAAGTTCCTTTCTCAAATGATTACTTGATTATTTAAAAGAAGATTCAGATGAGAAGATATTGTGCTTGTGTGTCTTCCTAAACATTGAATCTTTTTCCTTTCTCAGTAGGAGCAGTGATACTCACACTATTGATCTTACGGCTAGGAATTTTATCTAATTATCCGGCCTCTTTCCAATTTCGAATCATGCATGAATTGATCCAAAACCTATTTTGCATATTCATGGATAAGATATAGATATAGAAAATTTGAAATCGACATGACCATGGGGACGAACAGGCCCGGGCCAGCCTCTCGACCCGCACGGGCCCGTCCCAACCCGGGCCACCTAGGTAGCGTCCTGGCCCCGGGCCTGTCCCAAAACTCAGGGCGTGCCTGAGTTTGGGGTCAAGGCCCTCGGCCTGAGCTTGACCGCTCCCGTGACCAAATCAAACCCGGGCCCGGCCCGGAGAGCGAATGGCTCTTTTAAGAGCCCTTGGCCCAATTGTGAGGTTTTTTGTAATTTCTTTTTTTCAAATCTCCCCAAATGAGTATATTGGTTTAGAAATTAGCCGTTGGGGTTTTAATTTCTTTACAAAACCCATTAACGATATTCTGGCTCAAATTTTGTTTTTTTGCAAAAAAAAAAAACATTTTTAACTCATTTTCCTTCTATAAATACCCACTAGTCCACACTTTATTTCATCACAAAAAAATTCTCTAAATTTTTTTTTAAAATATTTAAAATTCTCAAGTGCTAAAACTCAAAGTTCTCTCAAGTTCTCTGGTGATCAAGCTCTTTCAAGCTCTCTCAAGTTCTTCAAGGTGCTCAAGCTCTCTCAAGGCTCAAGTTCTTTCAAGCTCTTTAACATTTCGATATCTATATTCTCATCAGTTTTAGTTTTGGATGCACACTTTTTCTCAGCGAAAGCTTACCAATTAGTGGTTTACCTCAGAACATAAGAACTCGTTGGAACTCATCATATAATATGTTGAGAGAAGATATTTCTTAACGGACTGCAATAGATATGTTTATTCACAGAATTGCCAAATATATCTATTTCAATGATGATTGAAAAATTATTGAAGTATTTTGTGGAATTTGAAAAAAATTGAAAGAGTAACAAAATTATTTTTTGGGGTTTATTATCCCACAACTAATTTAATTTTTTACGTATTAAATGAAATTACTAAACAATTTTATACGTATCAAAATGATTTTTACTTCATGACAATATTGCACTTGTGGAAGAAAATTTCAATAAATATTTTAAATATTTTCCTACTATATTTTATTTTGCTACTTTATAGATCCTCGAATTTAATTTGAAGGATGTAAATATTTACTTAAAATTTTATGAGAAAATGAATTATCCTAATTGTTTCTTAACATGGAATGATATTGAGCATTCTATAAATAATATGTATGATTTTTATGATTTTCAATTTGAAAATAAACAATCATTCCAACCTGCATCTTCATTTAGGTCTAAAAGTTCTTTTTATCTAGTTTATTATGTACATCTAAAAGATCAAGAAGCTCCGACTCGTTGAATGAGCTTCATTATTATTCTACTCGTGATATAGCGCCTGTGATTGATGCAATTAGGATGAAAATTTTGATATTTTGGCCTAGTAGAAATCACAGGAATCAACATATCATGTCCTTTCCATCATGGCGCATGATTTACTAACCCCTCCTTTCTCTATTATAGCTTCAGAATTTGTTTTTAATACAGCTGAACGAGTGCTGACTGATACGAGAAACCGCTTGGCGTCAAAAACCATCGAGATGAGCATGTGCGAGAAGGATTGACTCGATGCAGAGACGAGAAGTCAGAATAAACAGTTGATGAAATCATTGAAAACTCTGTAGAAGGTGAGTGAAGAAATGAATAGCTTTTGTTTTTGTATTTGTATCAATTTAAACTTCAATTTTAATCTATATACTATATTTGTAATTTTATCTTTTTATCTATATTATTCATTTGTATTTGCATCAATTTATCCAATCTACTGTACTGTTATTAAAAGAAATTTACATTTGCATTTTACAAATTATATCAATTATGTTCAAAATTGTGAGATTATTAAAGAATTGATTAGAAGTATAATTTTTTAAATTTTTTATAAAAAATTCGGGCCGGGCGGGTATGGCCCAGACCAACCGGCCGGGTTCCGATCCGTGCTGCCCGAGATTTGCGAGCGGTCCTGAGCTTGGCTGTCCCGGCCTTGACCCGCCGGGCCCGGGACAGGCGCTGCTCGTTTCACACCCCTAGACCTAACCCGCTGTAAACCGTAAGAGGTATGTCACCTAACAGTTGATAATTTTACTCGATTACTCGATTTCATTCATACCTTGGACTTGAATCGAACAGATCCAAAACCGATTTTGAATATTCATGAGTAAGGTATACATAAAAGTATAATTGATCCTAGGCCACTAATAATTATTTTTTAAAAATTATTTAAAATTCAAGGGACCAACAATTTTTTCCAAAAAAAGAAAAAAAAAGGGAATATTGTTATATTAGATCCAACGACCCGCATGAAAGTTCTCACAGAAATCCGTGAGAACCGTTCTTAGGGGATCAGCTCCCTATATATATATATATGAGAAAAATGTATATCAGCCTGCGGGCTGAGAGAACTCTCTCCCTGCGCTGACGTGGCTCAATTTTGCACCCCACTAACTTGCGGCCCGCTTATAGAAAGAAGTTAAATTATCAAATACCCCTTATGAAAAGCTACTTTTTCGGTAAAAGTCAGTGAATGCTACTTTATTAAATCACGAAACTATTTGAATGCTTCTTTAATTTTTTTTATCTGATTTGATATTTAATGATTTTTAATATAGTCGCAGTACTTATGAGAACTGCTATCACGGTCGCAGTCTTTTCTAAGGACTGCTACCAAGGTCGCAGTCTTTTTCTGAGGACTGCTACCAAGGTCGCAGTGTTTTTATGAGAACTGCTACCACGGTCGCAGTCTTTTCTAAGGACTGCTACCAAGGTCGCAGTCTTTTTCTGAGGACTGCTACCATGGTCGCAGTCTTTTTCTGAGGACTGCTACCAAGGTCGCAGTCTTTTTTTCTGAGAACTGCTACCAAGGTCGCAGTGTTTTTATGAGAACTGCTACCACGGTCGCAGTCTTTTCTAAGGACTGCTATCAAGGTCGCAGTCTTTTTCTGAGGACTGCTACCATGGTCGCAGTCTTGGAGCTGGATCTTGGTAGGGTGGTGCATGCTGTTGCCATGCGGCTGTGCATCAATTGTAATGTCTCTGTGGTAGAGCGTTTGTCGATATGTATGGTAAACGTGGGAATGTGAGGACGCAGAGGCAGTGTTTGAAGAATTACCCAAAAGGAACCCGGTGACTTGGAATTCAATCATCGGAGGAGGATATGCAGCGCAGGGGAATGCTGATCTTGTATTGGTATTGTTTAAGGAGATGACGGGTGGAGGAATGAGAAGCCCAATTATGCGACTTTGGTCAGCATCATATCAGCATGTTCGAGGGGAGGGAGGGCGAAGGAAGGGTTTGAATTGTTTACGACTATGAAAGAGAGGTTGGAATTGAGCCGAGTACAGAGCGCTACGCTTGTGTGGTGGATTCATTGAGGGAGGGTGGCGATGGAGGAGAGGGCATACGAGCTTATTAAAGCTTGCAGGTGAAATGAAATTTGAAGCTCCTATTGCAATTTATTTATTTCTTTGGTTTGAAGAATTTAAATATCCCCGTCTGAATCTAAGTAAACCTATTAACCGCAAATATTCTCCTCCTCTGCATGATTATCTTTAATTGGCTGCTTGTCGTGAATCTTGTGAAGAAGAACTTTTGATGAGTTTCTTAACTGCCCAAAAGCTTGCAGGTGGGAAAGAAGCGACGGGTGTAAGGAAGGAGATGAGAGATGTCGGATCAAGAAGGGCACAGCTGGATACTTGGAAAAATGTAGTCCAGGGTATTTTCGGAAATTACAATGTTGAGGTGACTGGCATTAAATTGGGCGGGATTTTACAGGATTTTGCCCGCCAAAATTATTACAGATGTGGGGCGGTGATGTTGCCACGCCCGCAGGCTGAGAAAACTCTCTCAGCCCGCGGGCTGAGGTACAGTAAGCCCTATATATATATATATATATATATATATATATAGGGCTTACTGTACCTCAGCCCGCGGGCTGAGAGAGTTTTCTCAGCCTGCGGGCGTGGCAACATCACCGCCCCACATCTGTAATAATTTTGGCGGGCAAAATCCTGTAAAATCCCGCCCAATTAATGCCAGTCACCTCAACATTGTAATTTCCAAAAATACCCTCCCTCACAACTTTTTACCGACCTTGGTAGCAGTCCTCAGAAAAAGACTGCGACCTTGGTAGCAGACCTTGGTAGCAGTCCTCAGAAAAAGACTGCGACCTTGGTAGCAGTCCTCAGAAAAAGACTGCGACCATGGTAGCAGTCCTTAGAAAGACTGTGGTAGCAGACCTTGGTAGCAGTCCTCAGAAAAAGACTGCGACCTGGTAGCAGTCCTCAGAAAAAGACTGCGACCATGGTAGCAGTCCTTAGAAAAGACTGCGACCGTGGTAGCAGTTCTCATAAAAACACTGCGACCATGATAGCAGTCCTCAGAAAAAGATTGCGACCTTGGTAGCAGTCCTCAGAAAAAGACTGCGACCTTGGTAGCAGTCCTTAGAAAAGACTGGGACCATGGTAGCAGTTCTCATAAAAACACTGCGACCTTGGTAGCAGTCCTCAGAAAAAGACTGCGACCTTGGTAGCAGTCCTTAGAAAAGACTGCGACCGTGGTAGCAGTTCTCATAAGTACTGCGACTATATTAAAAATCATTAAATATCAAATCAGATAAAAAAATTAAAGAAGCAGCATTCACTGTCTTTTACCGAAAAAAGTAGCTTTTCATAAGGGGTATTTGGTAATTTAACTTCTTTCGATAAGCGGGCCGCAAGTTAGTGGGTGCAAAATTGAGCCACGTCAGCGCAGGCTGAGAGAGTTCTCTCAGCCCGCGGGCTGATATACATTTTTCTCATATATATATATATATATATATATAATATATATATATATATATATATATATATATATATATATATGTGGTTAGATTTGAACCTCTCTAGTCTCTGCAATTCACTACCATTTTTATATCAGTCAGTTCTCACTTCATTATTCTTGATAATTGCACAAAATATAATAATAATAATTATTATTATTACACATAATTGGATTGGGATTGTACGCTCCACCTCCACACACCACAAGAAGCATCACCTTCATAAATCCTTATCCCATTCATATGGATGAAACTCCAAACAACTACAGCTACAAAAAGATAAGATTTATTTTTTTTTCCCTTCATAAAATCATCAAACTCTTCAAATTAATTCTCAGACCATGTAGCTGCTCTCTCTCTCTCTCTCTCTCTCTCTCTCATGGCATCTTCTCTTCCTTCACTTGCTGTCACTGGCACTCTCCCAAAGCTTGAACCAGACCTCAGAAAGCTCTCCACTAACTCTCTCCCCATTGATAAGGTGACTATTGCAAACACTCTTCTTCAAGTTCCAATCTTTTTCACTGCCATCTCTCTAACTCTCTCCAAAATCCCCTCCTTTTTTTTGCTCCCAGGGGCTGCCAGCAGCAGCCGAGGCCGACGCTAAAGAAACCCATGTGGAATCCGCCTTCTATGTGCCACTCATTCAGCACTGCACTCAGCTCAGGTCCCTTCCCCTGGCCCAATCTCTCCATGCTCACATTGTCAAAACTGGGACCTTTCAGGATGTGTTCACCTCAACCTCACTCGTTAATGCTTTTATGAAGTGTGGCGCCGTTGACCATGCACAGAAGCTGTTTGATGTAATCCCTGAACGAAATGTTGTTACTTGGACCTCTCTTATCACTGGCTATGTTCATAACTCGAAACCCGAATTGGGCATAGAAGTATTTGTGCACTTGTTAGAATGTGGGTGTTTTCCGACTAATTACACTCTCGGGTCGGTCCTGAGTGCGTGTTCTTCTCTTCGAACGCTTGACATTGGAGAGCAAGTTCATGGGTATATTGTGAAGTATGGGCTTGAGTTGGATACTAGCATTGGGAATTCACTATGTAGCTTGTATTCGAAATGCGGGAGTTTGGAGTTGGCGGTGAAGGCTTTTCGGAGAATTGCGGATAAGAATGTGATATCATGGACTACAATCGTGTCAGCTTGTGGGGATAATGGCAATGCTGAGTTGGGTTTGAGACTGTTTGCCGATATGTTGTTGGAGAATGTGGAGCCAAATGAGTTTACTTTGACGAGTGCGATGAGCCTATGCTGCGTGGCTCCAGCTCTTGGCCTAGGGAAGCAGGTATATGCTCTTTCAACAAAATTTGTTTTCTGTTTGGTAATCAAACTAGAAGCTCTCTCTATCGACATAGATACAAGATGAGCTCGAACAATAAAATAATTTGCAAACTACATGTTATATGCTAAGCAATATGACCAATCTGAGATTCAAACTGCGCAAAGTAAGTTTGATCAACCATGAACACAGATTATCTTAGTAAGGCTCAGCTCAGTTACAACCCTCAGAACTAAAGTCAAAAGATGTTTCAAACTTCTTTTGAACTAGAGCTAGATCCTGATAGGAACTTAAATATGAGTTAAACGTTAAATTCTGCAACTAGCTTTAGTTCAAATTGAACGCTGATGGTCCAAGAACACCATTATCTACTAGGATTGTGTATGATTTGGAAATCATGATTAACTTTAAATGCTTAAATGAAACTTCCGGCCAGCACTTATTTATTTATTTCTTTTGTTGGGCATGAACAAGGAAGTTATATTTGTCTATTGGACAATAAGCTACCGATTTACTAATTTTAGTGCCTTTCGGGTGGAAGTTCTAAAAAATTTCTTTAGGCAGGTCCACTCCCTGTGCATCAAATTTGGATGTGAATCCCATCTCCCTGTCAATAATTCAATCATGTACTTGTACCTCAAGTGTGGCATGCTTGATGATGCCAGGAGATTGTTTGAGGGGATGGAGACTATCAGCCTGATCACTTGGAATGCAATGATAGCAGGCCATGCTCAAATAATGGGCCTTGCACAAGATGACGCTGCTGCTCGGCGGAGTGGGTTAGAGGCTCTCAATCTATTCCTGAAACTTACCCGGTCCGGCACCAAGCCAGACCTTTTCAGTCTCTCAAGTGTCCTAAGCGTCTGCAGCAGCCTAGTGGCTTTAGAACAAGGGGAGCAGATCCATGCACAGGCTCTAAAGAGCGGTTATTTATCTGATGTCATAGTGAGCACTGCATTGTTGAACATGTACAATAAGTGTGGGTGCATTGAGAACGCGACCAAAGCCTTCATTGAGATGCAAACAGGACTTTAATCTCATGGACGTCTATGATCACCGGGTACTCTCGCATGGCCGGTTTAGGGAAGCAATAGAGCTTTTCGAGGACATGAGACTGGCTGGAGTAAGACCAAATCAAGTGACATTTGTTGGCGTCCTCTCGGCCTGTAGCCATGCTGGGTTGGTTCAAGAAGCCAACTACTACTTCGACATGATGACCAATGAGTATAGAATTAAGCCAGTGATGGACCATTATGCTTGTATGGTTGATATGTTCGTGAGACTGGGTCAATTGGAGGATGCATTTGAGTTCATAAACAAGATGGGCTTCGAGCCTAATGAAATCATTTGGTCTATTTTGGTTGCCGGGTGCAGGAGCCATGGGAATTTGGATTTGATTTTATGCAGCTGCTCGGTTGTTAGAGCTCAGGCCAAAAGCAATTGAGACTATGTTCTGTTATTGAACATGTACATATCAGCAGAGAGGTGGCAGGATGTTGCAATGGTGAGGAAGGTGATGAAGGAGGAGAACATTGGAACTGTTAGAGATCGAAGTTGGGTTACAATCAAAGACAAGGTTCATTTTTTTCGAGCTGATGATAAATCACACTCTCAGAGTAAAGAGATCTACAAATTGTTGGAAAGTCTCATTGAGAGAGCTAAAGGGTTAGGATATGTTCCTTATAAGAGCTTGGAGATGTCATCAGAAGAGGATGAGGAGAAGGCATCAGGATCAGCCATTCATCATAGCGAGAGAGTGGCAGTAGCTTTTGGTTTGTTAAACTTGCCAGCAGGGGCTCCAGTGAGAGTTGTAAAGAACATTACCATGTGTAGGGATTGTCATAGTTGTGTTAAATACTTTTCAGTGCTGACTGAAAGAGAAATTGTGGTCCGTGATAGCAAGCGGCTTCACAGATTCAGGGATGGGCAGTGTTCATGTGGGATTTTGGTTCGCTTCTATGATACTCTGATTTCTGCTTCCACTCTGAAAGTCAGAAAATAGTTTTTTCGAATTGGATGGGTTTTCTTACTGGATTTCTCCTGCCCCTTTGAATCGGTTATGGGTCAAGCTAAAGTTGGAGTTGAAGATTTGCTCATCATGTTTGAGTGGAGTTTTAGAAAACTTGAGAGCAGTTGAATGTTGATAGGAACTGCAAAGAATGGTCCCTTATACATAGAAGCTCTATTGTGAAGGAACTAATTTCCACTGAACACAAAGGAGATTCTCACATCGAAGACTAGCAAACTATTCACTTAGCAAACTGCTGGCTTCGAAAGAGGTAACATTTTTCACAGAGGAGCAGAGCGGGAAAAAAAAAGGGAAAACAGATAAAGATTAGATATCATGTTTCATTTGCCATTTTTTGTTAAGAAAAATTGTTTATGATCCAAATTTATGCAAGTAAAATCTTCTTCAGAATTGCAAGCATACCATTTTCTGATTTATGTAAATCATCCTTGAATTGCTATTATTAGAGTTTGCAGTTTATATCTTCTCCTTAAAGTGTTCCAAATTAATCAAAATTCTCTACTATCACTGTCACTTATTGATTGTGATCCAATTCTTTCTTTATAAACTTTAAGTACACACTTGCCCTAAAATCATTCTCAGTGGCATCCATCAAAACAAATATTGGTGCTTCTTAAGCATCATTCAATGCTGTTAGATTATAAAATAAACAAGGATAAAAGGACCAGGGTATAACATTCTTAATAGAGAATTTTGTATTATGAGGTCGGTGTTAAAAGGGTAAGAGCTCATCTTAATTTGATTTATAGCTTCCTATCTCTTCCAATAGTTGCCAAGAATGACACCCAACTGCCAAATTCTTTATGAAAAGACCACCACAAATTTCCAAAAGTAACAACAATAGCAACAATAATGGAAGCCCCCACCAGAGCACTCCCTGTGCCCTGCATGAAAAATAAAATAAAAGGAAAAAATAATAATACCAATAATGCAGCAGTAGCAACAATAATGACAGTAGAATAAGATCATTGTGCTTAACTACCAATTGAGCTGACATAGTTTACATATTTCTCCCCATGTCCATTCTTATGTGATCTCTCCATTCTGAAAGTTAACGTAAAGCATCATGTTGCCCGAGAAGTTCTAAGTTCAAATCGAGGAAGAAGATGTGATACTTTCTATAAATCATCGTTAAATCTATCACTTCTATAAAAAAAAAGAAACCCATTTTTTATCCTCTTGGAATGGTGGTATTAAAATAAGCATATCCATTTACAAATGCCGTGTATGGTAGGGCACTTGATATAATTATCTATATACTGATCTTCACACAAATTCTATGTAAGTTAGGAGCATATCTGAAAAAGGATTAAGGGCTTGCAATTACTAACATATACAAAAACTCTACACACTTTTGTGAGGTTTGTGTAAGTATTATTCATCAGATCTGCAATTAATTGAAACTTTTATGGTTAATTCCTTCAACATGTATATATATTCCTTGTTTTGGATTAAACTGATGCAGATATGTAGGATGAATTATTTTAACCATAACTGTCGCAGATCAATTATGGTTAAAAAAACAGGCTTTGCAGTATTGCACTATGCCTTTTAAGTCTATAAAAAAATAGGTATGTTCTCCTTGAAGCTCTCGTGCAAAATTGTACAAATGTGTTTCAATGATTGCTCTACAAAATCTTAAAATTTTAACGACATATATAAAATTACGAAGATTTGAGGGGCATGTATATCAAAATATGAAAGGTTTAAAGGGGCATATATTCGAAAACTTTTTTTAATATTACTAGGGAGATTTTGAAGCGAGTGTGTGCAATTCCTTTCGTATGTTCTTCAGTAAGCTACTAGTTGAAAAAAAGTGGTATTTGTTGTATGAGTTGTGGTAACTCGAGTAGATCCAATGTCTACTTAGCAAATTTAATTTGAAAACTTAAACTGATATGACTTTCTTGTTTCTTTCTTGTGTCATGATCTTCATACTAAATTTCACTAATTTTCTCTATATCGTTACAATTTTATAAGATATCCCCGAAGAGACTATATATTTTTCTTTTTGACAAGATGTCATTAGAATCGACTGCATCCCTAATGACAATCAACTTATCAACATCTCACTCCTGTTGGCGAAGCCGATGGAAAGAAGGAAAAACCAGACAGGCCACATCAAATCACCCATAAGAGAACTCAATAAGATCACATCAACATTGTTGCAAAGACTGTGTGGCTTAATTTTGGACACAACACAACCTAGATGATTACACATAACTACAAGCTTAGACATGATTAATTGTACTTGTACTAATATAAATACTTAGGTGGCAACGCATGTATTGGACCTAGATGTCAGGATCCAACGGTCAAAGTCAAATCAAAAGAATCGAGTTAAAATTGTGGTTTCCTTCAAGTTTTCGCCCTAATGTGTATGTTTTGATTGATGAATGAAATCCGGCTAAAGAAGAAAAATGCAACTAAAAATTTAATGTCTGATGCATGCATCCTTCTTCCTCTCACCACATGTTTAACAATGTATTAGAACTTAATTCATCGTTAGAGTTGTCGTTAACGCATGTTTCATGTTCATCATGAACATGAAATTGAAGAATGGAGGAAATTAAAGGCCATGTCCATGTGATTAGGCATCTCCTCAACCAAATCATGCATTGATGCAAACTTTGTTTTAAGATTTTCATTATTAATGTCTTTAAACAAGATTGAAACCTTGGTAGTTCTTGACTGCCACCTAACCCTAAGATTGTCAACATAGTTGTACTAATGGTATACAAATTGAGTTCTACTTGTTTTCATGTTTAGAGACGACAAAACCCAAACCTAACCTAGAAAAAAGAAACATTCCCATGTTTCACAAGATACAAATCCAGCTAAAACAAAATTCCCAATCACATCATTTGATGAAACCAATTTATTTTTTTAATTCTAACAGATAATATATTGTAACTAAGTTCTGAATCAGGGACCTCCCATAAAGCAACCTCCTCATTTCAAACCCATATTTGCTAGTAAATTGTGTGGAACTTCAACACTAACTAAAATGCAAATCTATAACCAAAAGGGATAAATATTTGCTCTATAGAACTAGAAGAAAAGAGCTTATTGAATTGAAAACTCTTCTTAGACTATAGGTGGACTCCAAGATAATGATGAAATGTTCTTGTGCGAATATAATGTCACATTGTAAAATGAATGAAATAGTTATAAATTTAAATGGAAAGTTAGAGAATAAACTTATTAGCTTGAATTTTTGAGTCAAAGCAGTTCCTAGCCGCTATTTAAAGCCCACCTATTTTTATGAGAAGGCCGAATTAGCCTTTTTTTTATAGAAGAATAATGCTAATTCGACTAGTGGTCCGTAGACTTCAAACTCTTACTGACTAGTTCTTTTATCTTCTTTCAATCGAGTGCTGCCATCTTTAGAGTGGTTCGCAGACCGCTGGTTTGAGTATCCTATTCTTTTTTCTAACATATGTTCAAACAATTAAAATAAGTAAATGGTGCAAATTTCTTACTATTTATCAATTCTTGTCTGACTATCTTTTTTTTAATCCAGATTCTTGTCTGTTTACCTTTAAAAACAATAAGAGGCAAAAGAAATGTTGTTATCTTATAGCTTTTAGCTGTTAGTTGCCCTACTATGCATATCCTTTGCTTGTTATTAGTCAGATGAAAACCTCCAAATGACCATACTGTAATATTTTATTAGCTTTAGGAGACAAAAGACAGTAGCATATTACATGTGATAGCAAAGAGAAGCATCTGTTCCTATTATGACTTTGCATAATGCCCATGAATGAAATGAATATTTGTTGTCACATGAAAAAAAATGAAAAGGAAGAGGAAGAGTTTAGAAGCATGACAACATGTGACAGTTACAGCTTAAAAGAATGAGAGCAGTGATAAATGTGAGTGCATTTTTCATGGGGGTTTCCAGCCTTTTGACTCACAAGGGAACTTTTGCAAAGAAAGAATTTGCTGGCAAAAAGAAGAAGAAGAAAGAAACAGGATTCACATTTAAGCCCTCAGAATTT
>JAVJIF010022078.1:0-17195 GCA_038442645.1 Agave tequilana | reverse complement strand
TATTTTCAGTATTAGCTTTGTATGTTGAAACCTGGACCAAATGTTTCAATTACTGTCCACATTAAATAAATTTTCTGGAATCATTTACCGCAGACACCACATATTCATTCATGCAGTGTTTTCTCCAGGAAACAACAGGCCAGTACTCTTAAATTTTACACAGAAATATTATTAAGCCACCTCTTGTTTAGTGCTTATCTTATCAAGTCTTGTGGACTTCAATGGCTCCTTGTCTTTGATCCTTCAAGGTTCATCCATAAAACATGCCCATGAAATTAAAGTGTGCTAAATTTGCCATCAACATTGCAGTGAAGTGTATTTCCCTGATGAAATGTATACTTGCAGGAAATTTTGATATTGATCTCTTCCTTAATCTTGTATTGCATCATCTTTCCAGATTTCGTAGCAGTAAAATTATACGCAATTGAAGAAGTTGCCATTAAAAACTGCAAATATGATATCTTTTTTCACTTGAAGGATTGAAGATTTAAAGAAAGCATAGAGCTACAGGTGCACATTTGTTGATGTGTTAGAAGTTCCTTCTCTGCAACAACCATCTTGCTCCTGAAAGTTCTCATATGTGAACTTACTGTAACTGCCTCTGTAAAGGGATTTTTCTTCAAACTGATTGTTCTCTAGATATAAATAGAAAAAAGGAAGACATTTCAATTCGTGAGAAACATGATTGGAAATAATCTCTTTGATGTTCAATCCATGGATAGATTGCGATAGATTGCCCGTTTTCGTAAAAGCTGGAGAAGGCAATTCAAAACACTATGCTCCACTGTAGTTTTATTCTGGTTATGCTTAGTGAGTTGAAGTACCATCACATTTCTTATAAGCACTGTTAAAATTTTCTTATTTACAATGGAGGGATTCTTGGTCTATGCTCCAAATGTTTGCTTTTATTAAATGGTTCTATTTATTACTGCATTTATATTTAGGACTGGATCACCTGTTTCTTTTCTTAATGCAGGTTTAGGAATGAGTTGCCAGATCCAACAGCACAACCAAAGTTGATGGCGATCAATACTGATAAAGATCGGTAGGTAGACTGACAAAATAACTCCAAAGGCCATCTTCATGCTTCTGATTGGACCATTTTTTCCCACCAGGATTACTACTTATTTTATTTTCTAAGTAATCTGCTGTCTGATTGCTTTGTTTACTGCAGTATGTTTGAAACTCTCCCTCATAGGGTTAAATCTTGTTCTTTGTAATTTCATGGCTACATGGGATCTTAATTGTTAATTATAGAGATCTTCTTGACCAATGAAGCACATTGGAATCTCATATAATTTTACAGTTTTACTAAGCAGCTAAGCATTTATACTATACAAATTAAAAAATCTCTTTGCTGTGCCTATCTGTACATGAGCTTTTGAGTTTCTTGTCATTGTTATATCAGGGACTCATACCACGAGCTTTTGAGTTTCTTGTCATTGTTATATCAGGGACTTGTACCATGCATTCTGTCATCCTCACCTTAGTTAAGCATCAGTTGCATCATTATGATTTTTTCCATAAAGAAAATATCAATTTCCAATTGAAATTTGATTCTAATTTTAAATTGTTTTTGGGTTGAGCAGTTATCTGCTGATGCTTTGATATTGACACTAGTTGATTTCTGTATTGTTTCATTTCCTGTTAACTACTTGCTGTGCTAGTTGCATTTATTATTTCACATTTATTTCTAGAGATTTTTTCATGCTGAATACTTTGAGCTCTGTATTTGTGTTTTTTCACTAATTTTATGACATGTGTTCTAGATATACCAAGTATTCTATCACCTCCTTGGAGAAAAATTACAAGCCGAAACTTTTTGTTGAGCCTGATCTCGGGATACCGCTTGACCTACTTGATCTTAGTGTATACAAGTGAGAAATCAAGAAAATCAGAATGAATTATTTTACCCTATTATTTGTACCATGTTTTCAGTTGTTCATCTTCTCAATTTAATTGTTCAGTCCTCCGAAGGTTCGCCCACCCCTTGATCCAGAAGACGAAGAGCTATTGCGTGATACTGAGGTAGTAACCCCTGTCAAACATGAAGGTATCAGAATAAAAGAACGACCTACAGATAAAGGTGTTTCATGGTTGGTTAAGACGCAATATATCTCGCCTCTTAGCACAGACCAAGCTAAATTGGTACCGCATCTTGAACCTCTATCAGTAGATATTATTAATTGAGATATATGAGTAGCTCATAATGCATTTTTCCCTAACTAATCTTTTTGTTGGCAATATCAGTCCATGACAGAGAGGCAAGCAAAAGAAGCGCGGGAAGCCAAGGAAGGACGAAATGTTTCCTTGGAAAATCTCAACAATAGGTAGACTGATTTACACATTCACACACACATGCACACATTTCCTATTGCACTTGGTAGCTTTTATAACTATCTATACAATTTACATTTATCCTTACTACTGAATGTACTTGTTTATACACTTGAAGAGAGAAACAAATACAAGCCATTGAGGAGTCTTTCAAGGCTGCCAAATTGGCTCCTGTCCATCAGACCAATCCATCATTAAAGCCTGTGGAGGTTCTTCCTTTGTTGCCAGATCTTGATCGGTACGCATGTGAACATATTATGTTTTATGATCAATTTCTTACTTTAGTTCTCTGCTGGCGGAATGAAAGCATGCATACCTGTTTACTTCTGCATCCATTTGTTCTGAATTTTCTTCCATATTTTTATGATTATTTAGTAATGTTAGTGGACAAGGCCTTGTTAGCGTGAATAATTTAAGTGCACTTTTTGATGAATAAAGTTGCCAGTTTTCACCAATTTCAGGTCTGTGTACATTCTTAAATATAATTGTCTTTTCTATAGTGCTTTATTTATTTATAAGAGAAGCTGATACTTTATCAAATAACCAAATGAATTTGGTCCTGCATACTAAATGAAAGACTGAAAGAGGATCAAGAAAACATCTTTTCTCCACTGAATTAAAAAAAATATATTGGACATGTTTCCTTTGGAGTATAAAGCTTTTTATGTTGTCATAATTCATTGAAGCATCATATTTAACATGGTTGGATGGCGTGTATTCCTTATATCTACACACACACACACACACACACACTAATTGTTGGTTTTACATCGGTTTACTTGAAACTTAACCTGTGCCATATTTGTTGCTCAAATAATTATGTTTGTTTATTTTTTGAAGACTACAAATCATGTAGAAAAACAAGTCTCTATTACTTTTTCCCAGTGATGGTTTGATAATCCCTATGTTTGTAATAAAAGATTGCCTTCTTCGCACAGTTGTCAAATGATTACAAACAATAAGGAAAAAAAAAAAGAAATATTATATTGCTTTTGCTTGTGTATTTTATCTTCTAACTTGGAAATGACATATTATATGTTGAATAATGAGTTGCCTTGTTGTTTTTGAGTAATCTCAACTGGCTTGCATCAAAGCTCATAGTATATGATTTATGCAGCCAATTTTGCTGCCCTCTGACTAAATCATTTTTTTTTTCTCAATTAGGTATGATGATCGGTTTGTCATGGTCGGCTTTGACAGTGATCCTACAGCTGATTCTGAAGCTTATAGCAAGCTAGACAGATCTATTCGAGATGAGCAGGAGTCACAGGTGAAGATTGTTCCTTTTTGGCAAATTGATCTAAATAAATCTGTTCTATTCCATTGTATTAAGTTATTAACAGTAGCACAAGCTTGAAAGCAACCAGTTAACTTGTGCACCTAGGTTTATTGCAGAAGCTTGTGGCAAGTTGCAAGTTGCAAGTTGCAAAATGATGATGAACTCTTCCCCTTATCAATTATCTAATTGTGGGGTTTCATTTGTTTCTATTAAAATGTAAATACCTCAACCCTCACCTGAACTTCGGAGTTTTGGTGCAGTGGCAGAGCCTTTAATATGGTTACAGTGCAACCCAAGTTCAAATCCCACCGGGGCCTACATTTAAAAAGCGGATTTAAACTAAAAATACTGCTAACACAAAAAGCCCAAGTTTCGGCCCATAAAAATGTTAGGATTTTGCTTGTTTTCAAGAGGAGATGATGGTCTAAGACTGTGTTGTTAGGGCGATCAAGGCGATGCGAGGCGCAACAATGCACCCCGCATCGCAGGCGAGGCACGCGCACACGAATGCGCGAGGCGCGCGCACGAATGCGCGAGGCGATCACTGTATGCGCTTATTGTTTGTGGGGCAGGTCGGTTACAACCCGCTAATTTAGCGAGTAAACCCAGCCCGCTTAAGTTGGATATAAAGTAAAAATGAAAAAAAAATCAACCTTTTTATTGCAGGCGAACCCGATCTAAAGCAGAGGGCCCCCCCACTTTCGTTGTCATCGCCTTCGTCACTATCGCCTTCGTCGTCGTCGCCAGGTAAGCACTCTCTCTCCAATACAACTCTCTCTCTCTCCGTCTCTTTCGACCCTCTCTTTATCTCTCTCGTCTCTTTTCTTTCTTCTTAGAGAGAGAGCTCTCATCTCTGAGAGAGAAGAGAGTCAGAGAGAGATTAAGAGAGAGGAAGAGGGGGGAGAGAGTGGAGAGGAGAAGGAGATCAGGAGAGAGAAAGAACGAGAGAGAGAACAAAGAGAGATCTGTCTCTGATGCATTTTTAGTGTAAATGTTTAGTGGATTTTTAGTGTAAATTTTTTTAATGCAATTTTAATGTGCATTTTTTAATATCTTGGAATACAAAAAAAAAAAGAATACATCCATAATCATGGGCCTCATGGAAGTATGTGCCTCACTGAATACATCCAGAATACATCAATACAAAGAAAAGAATACATCTATATAAAGAAGAAATCCATAATATATCCATACATAAAAAAAGAATACATTCATAATACATCCATACAAAAAGAAAAAAAATATGCGCCTCATTGAAGTGAGGTGATCGCCTCGCCTTGCGCCTCGTGTGTGCTGGATCCTTTGCGTCTCACACCGCGCCTCACGCCTCGATAACACTGGTCTTAGAAGATCTTATCGAGTTGGAAAAGATGATGGCTTGAAGTAAAAGAAAAGAAGCAGATCAAGGAAAGTTAGTCGACTTATAGTCAACTAACAACGACTACTAGTCGACTATGCCTAAGTACTAGTCGACCAGGATAGATACAGATAAGAAGCAACTTACAGTAGTCGACCATATAAACCTATAAGTCAACTAATTGAAAAGGATTAGTCGTCTAGGCCTAAGTGTTGTCGACTATACAGGGCATTTTTTTGAAGCAGAATCAGTTTCCTTTACAGGTGCCGATTTCTTTTTCTGGTGGATATAAATAGGACTCAGTTTCTATTTAATGAAGGATTTGTTTCTAAAAATTAAAGGGTGTAGAATTCTTCTAGGTCAAGGAGATCAACTCCTAATATGATTGATCAAGATTTTCAAGCATCTAATTGCCAAGATCATCTCATAGTCCGAATAGGAGTTGGTATTGTAAAATCTTATAAATAAAGGTTATAAACCAGCATTGCGACAACAGAGAAAATACTGATCTCAAGGAGAAAAAGGTGAACACTAAGAAAATCATAAGGAAGCCAAGAAAGAGAGGAGCAAGGTGAAGGTGCATAGAGATAAGGTAATACTCTTTTAATCTTGATCTAAATTAAGGAGGAAGGTGAATACTCTTTTGCATCAAGGGGAAGGTTGGATCTCTTTGTATCAAGTTATTAATAAGCTCTTTCAAGTTCTCTTCCCGTGGACGTATGCCAAGTTTGGGCCGAACCATGTTAAATCCTCGTGTTCTTTTTTATTGTTCTTTTGTCTAGGTATTGCTAGTTTGCTTTATAATGGTTTTCTTTTGTAAGTACTGATGATATTGTCAGCATACGTCGATCCCGGAAGTAACATTGGTATCAGAGCTAAAAAGTTAACGAAGGGCGATATGTCGAAGATAGGAAGTTTTACGACAAAGTTTGAGGTTGAGTAATTCAATGGCAAAGGAAATTTCGGTTTATGACAAAAGAGAGTGAAAGCGTTGTTGGTGCAACAAGGTCTTTACAAGACCTTGCAAGGTAAGTCAGCAAAACCTGTAGGTACATCAAACGAGGACTGAGAGGAGATAGGTCTAAAGGCGGCAAGTACGAGCCAACTATGTCTCGCAGACGAGGTAATGTACAACGTGATTGATGAAGAAACGACTACAGGATTGTGGTCAAAATTAGAAACATTGTATATGACGAAAAGCCTCTTCAACAAGCTGTATCTTAAGAAACAACTATATGAGCTACGCATGAACGAAGGGACAACAATGTTGGGAGTATCTAAACTTCTTCAATAAGGTCATCAGCGAGCTTCTAGTTTTTGATATCAAGATCGACGAGGAGGACAAGGCGTTGATACTTCTCAGTTCGCTTCCAGAGTCATATGATCACATCGTCACCACCATGCTCTACGGTAAGGAAACTCTCATCTTTGAGGAGGTCACGTCAACTCTCTTATCTAATGAGATTAGAAAAATGTCAAATCAAGAGTAGCGGACATGATCGGGTTTGGTGGTCACGGGAAGGAAAGGAAGAGAGGGAAAGAAAGGTTCGAGCTCGTCAAAGGCATGTCATTTTTGTTACAGGGAAGGTAATTGAAAAAATGACTGCAAAACATCAGTAAGAGTGGTTGAAGAAGAAGGGGCAAGCTGCGGAGGCAGGCGTAGCATTGAGCGGTTTATAGGAAATCGAAGTATTAATGGCTTCTTACGAAGATAACACTTCTCAAAGTAAAGGCCCGATATTTGATTCGGGTAATACAGTTCATATATGTTCCCAAAAGGAGCTGTTCAACTTCTTAGTTGCAAAGAAGGGGCTGTCAAGATGGTGGATGACTCGGCTTGCGAGGTCATTAGCACTGGGACAATCAAGGTTACAGAAAGAGATGGGACGGTGCGTGCTCTGGAGGCGGTCCGATATGTGCTGGAGGCACACTTCAATCTAACATCCATAAGGGTACTCGACGAAGAAGGATGCCAGATCCAAGTGCAATAAGACGTCGTCACAGTTAGCCAAGGAGACAGGGTAATCCTGAAAGGAGAGAAGTGTGAAGGGTTATACAAGCTGAAGGAAGGAAACCCAGTTCGAGGTGGAGTTTCAAGGATAAGTTTAGAATGGAGTTCATCGCTAGGTGAATCTTCAAGGAAGACTGTAACGGGACGTGACCGGGTCAAAGTGTTGCGAGAAGGAGAAATGGTGCATTTCAGGCAAGGCCTGAGATGGCCCAAGCCATGGCGATAAATCAACCACATGCCCAAATGCCCCAAGGAGTGGGCAATAATTAAAGGCTTCACGGTACAGTTACAACCAAGAAAGAATCAAAGTAGTAATCCAAAATCTCAAGATATTTTACTAAACGATTGAAAATCAAGTCATGGTGGAGATTGTTAGGATTTTACCTTGTTTTCAAGATGAGATGATGGTCCAAGAACACCCAATCGAGTTGGAGAAGATGATGGCTTGAAGTAGAAGAAAAAAAAATTAGTCGACTTATAGTCGAATAACAAAGACTGCTAGTCGACTAGGCCTAAGTACTAGTCGATTAGGACAGATATAGAGAGGAAGTAATTTACAGTAGTCAACTATATGACCTATTTGTCGACTAATGGAAGGGATTAGTCGACTAGGCCTAAGTGCTAGTCGACTATACAAGGCGTTTTCTGAAACAGAATTAGTTTCCTTTGCAGGCGCTGGTTTCTTTTTCTAGTGGAATACGAATAGGACTCAGTTTCTATTCAATGAAGGATTTGTTTTTAAAGATTAAAAGGTCCAGAATTCTCCTTGATCAAGGAGATCAACTCCTAATAAGATTGATCAAGATTCTTCAAGCATCCAATGGCCAAGATCATCTCATAGTCCGAATAGGAGTTGGTATTGTAAAATCCTATAAATAAAGGTTGTAACCTCGCATTGTAACAACAGAGAAAATACTGATCTCAAGAAAAAAGGTGGAGAACACCAAGGAGATCAAAAGGAAGCCAAGAAAGAGAGGAGTAAGGTGAAGGTCCAAAGAGATAAGGTAATACTCTTGTAATCTAGGTCTAAATTAAGGAAGAAGGTGAATATTCTTGTTGCATCAAGAGGAAGGTTAGATATATTTGTATCAAGTTATTAATAAAGCTCTCTCAAGTTCTCTCTCCATGGACGTAGGCCAAGTTTGGGCCGAACCACGTTAAATTCTCGTGTTCTTTCTTATTGCCTTTTTGTCTAGGTATTGCTAGTTTGTTTACAATGATTTATTTTGCAACTATTGATCATATTATCAAATTCTGCAGATGTCGATCCTGGAGTGACAATTGTTATCATAGCATATCAATTCCGTAACAGAAAAGGGCCTTCGACCTGCTCGTGGGCGTGTTAAAATATAAATACCTCAACTCTCACCCCAAACTTCAGAGTTTGGTGCAGTGACAGAGACTTTAATAGTTTCTTGATCAACAAATTTCATTAAAATTTGAGATTTTGAGAGGTTCCTCATATTAATCAGTTCTTAGCTTTATCAATTTATCTGCCATTGCTGTTTTTACTTGTATATCCTAGCTAACTAGCTTTTGAAAATTTAACTAGCCCACTATCATATACCATATTCATTTGTGTATAGCTTTTACTCTCAGGATTGGAAGAAGTCCAGTTAGTTTTTTCTATTTTGTCATTTCAAATGCACTTAGTAAATTTATTTTGTTAGGCATATATGTCTTTAGGTTCTCTCCGGGCTTTATCATTAGAATGTTTATTTGTTACAGGCTATCTTGAAGAGTTTTGTAGTAAATGGTTCAGATCCTACAAAGCCGGAAAAGTTTTTGGCATACATGGTTCCTGCACCAGATGAGGTATGGGTGTGTTTCTGTTTCTGCAGCCCCCGCTAAGATTGCAATCCTTCTCCATGCACTGAATCTTAGCTGCTTAGTTTGCATTTTGGATTATAATGTTATCTACAACTTGACTGTTGCATAACCTTGGTTTTCATCAGGCATGACCAAGCTACTGTATTAGTACCTTTAACACTCCTTACAGTGACCGTTGCAGCAGATTGACACATGGACTTAGACTGCAACTTACATCTATTGTGTTTTTTTTTTCTCCTGAGCAGCTAACCAAGGACACCTATGATGAAAGTGAAGATGTAACTTACTCTTGGGTCAGAGAGTATCACTGGGATGTATGTATCTTGTCATTATTTCAGATTTTTTATGCTGGATGGCACATTTCTTCCTTTCATTATGGATTTTATGAAAAATGTACGAACATTATATGGAAGGGCATAACTGTATTCTTAAACTATTCTGGTTTCACTACAGGTAAGGGGTGATGATGCTGATGACCCCACAACATACCTCGTCAATTTTGGAGATGAAGATGCACGATACTTGGTAATGTCAAATGGAACTCATATATGCTAGTTGCAGGAAATGTTGGTCTTACATCATTTAACATCTTGTTATGCAGCCTCTACCCACAAAACTTGCATTACAAAAGAAGAAGGCCAAGGAAGGAAGGTCTGGGGATGAAGTTGAACATTATCCCGTGCCTTCAAAGGTGACTGTTAGGAAGAGGTCAATTGTTGCAATTGGAGAGCAGAAGGAATCTGGAGGAACATCATCTAATCATGTATGATTATTAACCTTCTGAATCCAGTTCCATTGCACTATGTGGAGTGCACTGATACAAAGAAACTTATGCTAGTACCTAATAATGGGCTACTTCACCTGAAACTCTGGGTACAAAGAAACTTATGCTAGTACCTAATAATGGGCTACTTCGTCACAAACTTATGTGAAGTGCACTATGTTCTGTTTTCCTGTTTCTGTGAACATCTATGTTACTGTTGAGCATCCATCTTGAGGTATATAAAGATGGAAGTTTGCTTTTATTATCAAGGAACTTACATGGTGGAGTTGTAGGAAGATGTTCTCTGCAGAACGTGTAACTCGAATTTTCTTCTACAATAGTTCTTCCAACAGGAATCATGGGATACTATTCTACTAAGAAAGCGCCACTACCAATTTCACCTTTTCTTTTTGTTTTGGTGTTGTTGGGGGTGGGGGTTCATATTGTGCACATGACTAAATGCTTTGATACACTAGTTTTTTTGGTATACTTAGATATTTATTCCTGAAATGGCATATTTTATGAAGATTATATGCTGTAAGAGAAGATGCTCACTGCATCAGAAAATAATTCACGCAACTAATGCTTTGGTACATGATGCAGTAATTCGTCATGTTTTGTGATTGGTAGGTAACTTCATGTAGGTGATGCACATGCTATGAAAACTATATTATTTGTCTTGACTAAAGGTACTTGAGTTCTAAATTATTTTCCATTCATATCATATCAGTCGAAGGGTCAATTCTACTAGTAGATCAAGGTCTTTGTATCCCTCACTACCACTAAACAATCCAAGTTGGGGTCAAATCTTTGTCTCTGTATCTTTTGTATGGTCTTGGATTCGGACCATGGATCATCATCTAAACAACTTTGAAACCCTTCAATACCAATTTTCCTGGGTTTCAACCATTCTAGGCATGGATCTGAGCAACTGCTTCTTTAGGCCGTTCCGACTAGTTAACTTGTTGCATAGGCAAGAAAATTCAAAATCATTCAAATTTTGGGTGTGTATGTGGGGCTTGGCCGTGCTCTAAACGTTTTCCTCCTGTTATCGTTTTCTGCCACTTTCAGTAACTAACCCCCCCCACCCCAACAAGCGCGGTTGTTTTTTTGTTCTTCTTTCTTTCTTTTTTTTGTGTGTTTATGTTGGTTTTTTTTTTTTTTTTTTTTTTTTTTTTTTTTTTTTGGTTGTGGGGGGGGGGGGGGGGGGGGGGGGAGATATCTTGATTCCTAATATTAGGAGAAACTTGTTGGACCATTCATTTACAGCTAGATGTTTAGTCTATTCCAAAAACAAACATCTACTATTTGCACAGTTTCCTTTCACTGCTCACTTAGTCTCACTCATTTTGGTTTGTCCTTTTCGTCGTCTTCTCCTCTATCACATTCCTAGAAGGGGAGAGCCAATCCAAGTCTCGGATTGTTATACTATATATCACTATCTAACTATCCATGCACAGTTCCCTTTCGGCAAATGTTGCACTTTAATGATTTAAAACCTTTTTTTTTAAATAGTAAAGTATGGAAGAAATAATGAGGTTTTACCCTTGCTCCTTGAGGTGTTATTGTCTCAAAACATGCATATACACATACTTACGATTGAACGTTTGGATTTTATGAGATGAGGTAACTACTTAGCTGTTGAAGTGCTTCATGATTTCTTTACAATACAATAAAACATTATTCTTTTTCCAACTTCATTTGATGCACAACAAAGGAAATTCATGATGGATAAATGTGCAAATATATGGAAGATGAATTGACAATTCTTATCCATTGAATTGCTCTTAAGGTTCATGTATGATGCGATGAATGTCTTGTGGACTTTGGGCTGATACATTTAATGCATCATTAAGCAAAAGTCATCATGGTAAATACGTCTGAATTTAAACAAACACCAATCTTCGAAAACTTGTTATCTCCTCTGTTACATTTAAAATTAATGCATAATTCCTTGTCTTGTTGGCATTCCACAAGTTAATTTAATACTTATTAAATCAAAGCGATCATGACAATGTGCATGAATCTAAAGGTTCCACAACTGTATAGTTACCAAACCCTATATGAGTGGGGTGCTGATGTTTGGGACTGATTTGGGACACTGAGACCATATTGTATGAGAAATTTATGTGGCACTTCTGTGGACACTTTGAGGATTGATGGTACTTTTCTTTTACTTCTGTGAAACTAGTCAGAAACGGATGGAAATGATGCTTTAACTACTATCACTGGCAAGATCCTTTTGAAATACTGTTGAAGAAATGAATATATATTTCTTTCAGAAACACTTAGTTTGCATCAATACCATTTTATAGAGAAATCTTCCTAATACATATATAAGTAAAATTATTTAAATTGATACTAGGTACAAGGAGATTGTATGAAACCAACTAATGATTGTAAAGAAAAATAAATAAAACACAAGCACAAATAAATACCATATACACATTGCCCTGATTTTTTAAGAGCTATGTATCCCATATTTTTCCTACTTTCATGTCCTATCCTGTTAAATACATCAGGCCAAGCATCTCGTTGGAGACATCTGAGGAAGGGCATTTTAGCATAACTTGTTTTTTCCTCCGCTTCTAAATATTGATCAAGAAGTGAAATTGAAGAGTCTTTGATTGTGGGTTATTCGGGATACTTGCATCTTTCAAGAATGGCTTTACTTTATGCATGTATTATGCAAAAAGTCAACTGGAATTAATAAGTTTATCTGTAGGCATGCTCTTACACAGGGCATTTTCCTATTGTGACTTGGTAGTGGTTCAGTGAACTTGTGGAATGCCAATCCCTTAATGGTGGGCCAGTGAACTTACTGAATGCCACTCCCTCAGTAGTGGTTCAGTGAACTTGCAGAATGTCTACAAGACATTTTGCATGTCATGCATGAATCTGGAAGCAATTCATGTCTAAGAAGCTGTTTACCCCATTTCTAAAGCTTTTAGACAAGCATATTCGCCATCAGATTAGCGAGGATTGTCATGGAACTGCAAAAAGTTGAACACGTCGTGCATTGCTCTCAAAGAGAACCAGCGACTTGTAATTTTTTATCGTTTTCTAAACATTTAATAAGTATTGGTATGATACAAGTAATTGACGTGAGAAAATAGGAAACCTATTGACATTATGTTCTGATCTGGTTAGTTTTTGGCTTTTGAGGTGTCATATTACAGTGTGAATATCAGTCTGATTATTTTTCTAGGGCCCTTGTTATCAGTTCAGAACACCTTATTCTTTATCTCTAAAGATATGCTGCATCTGCTCAGGAGTTGTTTAGTTTAACCATTCCATTTCATCAAGTAACCGCTTATTTTATTACAGGACAAGGGAGATATTACAGATTTAAAACAAGGTAGATCTTTGAGGGATTATGAATCTGGAATACGGCATAAAATCCCTCGATTGGACAGCATAGACCAATTCAGTGGAGAGGAAGACATTTCAGATTGAGTCCTATCTTAGCAGGCCTTGATGCACAGAACATTTAACTCTTCTGCTGATGTACATTACTGGATTTGCAGAGATATGAGCAGTTCCTGCCCAACGTGGACTTCTGATACATTCAGCACAAGGTAGCAGCATATCCAACTTGTATGCTCCAATCTTTGGGCACACCTTATTTAGCGATGATTGGCTTATGTGAACATAAATGAAGATTAAAAAATTTAAATTTAACCATCCAAATATATAAATATGTACCATTAAGCATTACTTTTCCGTAATGATAGATGTCTGTTTATTATTTTTTTTGTATTGTTTCTTGCAGATGTGGCTGATTTCTGTAGGTTCAGCACCAGGTAGCAGCATATCCAACTTGTATGCTCTAATCTTTGGGCACACCTTATTTAGTGATGGTTGGGTTATGTGAAAATAAATGAAGATTAAAAAATTTAAATTTAACCATCCAAATATATAAATATGTACCATTAAACATTAATTTTCCGGAATGATAGATGTCTGTTTATTATTATTATCTTTGTATTTATTTCTTGCAGATGTGGCTGATTTCTGTAGGTTCTCTTGCTCGTACCTCTTTCACTAGCTCTTCTCTCATTTTCTTAAAACAAATTTAGTTGTGTCCAAAGATTTCAAATTTAGCATAATCAAATGAGTCAGACCAAATCCAGTTTCCATCCAAGCAGCGTCCTAATGTAGGGTACAAATATAGGTTGAACTTGTGGTGATAGATAAAGTATTTAGTTAAATGGAGGCTTTGAGGGCTAGTAGTAGCAAATAAGAAATTACATGTAGGATTAATATATTATGAGTTAGCTCTGCTCAATAACAACAATAAATCCTTTATCCTAAACCTTCGGGATTGGGTCTCTAAGAACGTGAGTTAATCAGGAAACTCGAAGGAAATAACAAAGGGAATCTGCACTTGATACTATCTTACATCATTTGTTGTGGTAGATATGTGTGTATGCTAAGATCCATAAATTCTTTTGTAAACAGAATATGCCGAATGTATGTATATTGTTGAGGTTGGCTGCTGACAGCCATACTTACGCATGAGAGGCTGCAATTTTTGATGCTTTGATTTTTACCACAGAGCAAGTTACAACACTATAGGTTTGCTGATGAAAACACTTTTACTAGATTCTGTACACATGCAAGCAAACTCTTAACCATAAAATGTTGCCAACTCTAAGTTAGCCATTGTTCCAAAATCGTATTTTCTCACTTATTCAGTCACTGTATGACGGAAAATGCATGATTCTTATGAGCATATGCTCCGTGTAGAAGGGGTTGGCTTGGGAAATTTCTGTTATAAATTGACAAGACTATATATATCAACTATTTGCAAACAAGTTGGAATTGTTTAAAAGACTGGATCTGAGCTATGTCGAGTCATTTTCATCTTGCTAAGCAAAGCAGAAGTCAAACCTTAGGTGAAACCCATTTTCTTTTACTGCACTTATATAAACCTCTATGCAGGATGCTATTTCTTTTTATTGCACTTACATGTATACCTAATTGCAGACATACTAGAAATTTTTGGCCACCTTTGAGTTGGTGCACGTTCTGCATTCATTTCATTTTAACAGAATTTGCATTGTCTATGCAACAATTTTTTCTCATGACTCTCTCTCTCTCTCTCTCTCTCTCTCTCTGTGCACGCGCGTGTCCAATTTATTGATATACTTTACATCTTTGTTGAACAATGTAAATAGAACTAGGCATATATGTAACCATGGAATACAAGTAGACTGTCGTACTTTAGCTTGACATTCTGTTGCATCTTATACAACATGTTTCTGATGAATGTATTGTATTGTATTGTTTCTATTATTCCGATTCTTGTATTTAGATATCTTCCCTGCATTTGATGAGACTTTTCAGGGTGTTCATCTGACACTTATGTGATATTGCTATAGATTTTTTTGTCCCTTTTATTGGATATCTGTTTTCCTCAGCTATAATACCTTGTCTACTAATGTGATCTCATCTTGAATACCTTGCTTCGGTGTGACTTATATGGTGTACCCCCCGACATATAAAGAAGATTTTTCTTGCTTTTGCTTATTGTGAACTTGGAATATTACCTCAAGAAGATTTGTTCTTACCCATCAATTGTTGATAAACTATTTGTTGTCACATAAACTTATTTGAGATTTAATTTGGATCTAAAGAGCATGCAAATAGTAAATGTGTTTTTTAGGTTGATCGGAGAAAGAAATAATAGCTTACTTCAATGAAAGAGTGGAAAGATAACATTTTAAATTATTTATGTCCTTAATCACTTAATCTTGCATTATCAATTTGCAGCCACTCACAAGTTTTCTGGTTTTTTGTTGCTAATTTATGTTGCAGTTATAGAAAATTTGTCAATTGAGGTCATGTTTACACTTCTTTCAGTAAATCTTTTTAAAGCTTACAATCTGATTGAAGGCATTGATCCGATGAGTTGCTGTCAGTTATGGCTGATTCATGATCTCTTTGAACTAGCAATCTAGATGATTCTGTCCATTATTTTTCTGATTTTGTTTTGTTTGATTTTCAGTTGGTTGAATCCCGGCATAAACCCTTGGCCTAGCCCTATACTTCCTGCATTGGACCTAAAACCAGATAAACAGATACCTAATCCATAAGCAGCTTCCATAAGCATACCCACACCATTGCTGGCTTGCTGCACCTCCTATCTGGCTTTGACTATGAACTATCACATGCAATGGTCAATCCTCTACTGAATCAAGAATTTCCAATCCTTGCCACTAGGAGAATCTTGCGTAGACTTTTTATTTCTTATATTTAGCTGCAGTGGAGGATTGGGCTTCATGGAGATGGTTGAGTAACCTGTAGGTTTCTCTATCATTCTTACTTTAGTGTTGGTTCTAGAAGTGCAGTGGAGATCAGCATGGAAAAACAAGCTCCTTGAAGGTTAAAGCCTTCTAACTTTTACATAAAGCTAACAAGAAATAAACTAAAGCTAATTTTGTTAGAAAGGTTGCAATAGGAAAAGTGTGTAGACCTCTGCATCTTCTTCTCTCTTCTCTCAAGGGGGACTTACTTTTCAAGGAGGATAGTGGAGGTCAAACAACATCTTGTACAGTATTTACTATCCACTTAGGTGGATAATCTGAAGAATCTTTAGGACGAGCTCCTTTTGTAGAAGCACCGTGTCAAAAGCTGCTACGATTTTTTGCCTTTTGTACCTCTTCTCTCCTGGGACTTATTCTAATTCGACCCATCCTGCATGGCATGTCTTTTACTATGTGGGATTTTACTTGTTCACTTTTCTGATGCGGTTAATCTCGACTCATAACCTTAGTGAGAAGTGAGTTTTTGTCCTTGTTATGTTTTTAACGCAAAAGGTTGTTAACCCAGCTTCGATTTTAAAAAAGAAAGTAGTCAATAGTAGTGTAAACCATGCCTTAGTACAATGGTTGACAACTCACTTACTTTTGGTTTTGGTTTTATTTTATTTTACACTTTAACATTTTTACGAGAGAAAAGTTGAAATTCTCAGTGTCTACATATTTGTACTTGGAAATTTTTTCTTCTAAGATAACTTAGATATGGAAAGACAATTAACGCAAGCTACTCATGACATAAAGTATATTTAGTTTTGCCCAATAAATTTATGGTATCACTCGTTAGAAATTGTATGCAAATGCATGGAAAGTTTCATGAAAAATTGCTGCCCACCTGGCTGTATATTGTGGGTTATCAGTCGTAGCCAAGGATATTTGGGTTTTCTGCCTCAATGATGAAGATTTAAACCTGTTAGCTTGTGTCTCCCTTTGTTTAAGTTCTTTTAGTGGGAGGATGCAGGTGATGGTGCCGGTACAATGTTATTTATGAAAAGGCCCTTGAATCACAATAACATGGCAATTTAAGGTGCGTGATTGGATCATCACTTGAACTCCAGGTCTATTTCCTTTGATATTCCAAATCTACAGGTTTCCTTTCCATGGTTATTTTTTGAGTATTTTCCAATGAGGTAATCTGGTTGCGAAAAGTGGAATGAGGTTCTGATGCTCGATCAGTGAAGGATCTATCCTAAAAAAATGACAATGGGAACTATTTAGTTATAATAAACACTTGAATAGATACTTGTAAAACCTTAAAACATGATATGTAATAAAGAAACTAGCATCCAAATGACGTT
>JAVJIF010022077.1:0-62778 GCA_038442645.1 Agave tequilana | reverse complement strand
TAAAAGAATAAATGAAAATATATAAAGAAGTAATGGTTGTGAGGAATCAATTTATACTGATGTGGATGAGGGTTGTAGGTAATAAAAATAGGAAGCTGAGATTTTTTTTCCTAATTATGAACTAAAATAGGTGGCTGTAGCGAATTTTTCTAATATAAAATTGATCTCCATATCAAAAAATTAGGGACTACTTGAAAGTGCTCTGATGCCAATTGAAAGCACACCTAGAGGGGGGTGAATAGGTGTACTTGCTAATTTAGAACTAAATGCGCTAAATGCGGAAGCTAATGCAAATTTTGCAACACACTTAATACAACACACAAGTGTAGCCGAATTCCCCGTGAAGGGCTGTGGACTAACTCCTCTTGATTCCCTAAATATGGGTTGAGGTGCTATACGAAACTCTTGTGTGTTAAGTACAAGTGAGGCACACACAAGCAACCAAGCATATACAAGATATAGCAATATGAAATATGCAAGGCACAACACAAGCAATGAATGATATGAATGAAGAACGATGCTTACACAAATGTAAAGAGAGAGAGTTAAGAGACAATGGATCAAACGCAAACAACAAGATATGTTTCGAGGTTCGAGCCCTAGCTCTACATCCCCGCCTAAACCACCGTGTAGGATTTCCAATCCATTATCTCCCACCAAGGGAACCTCCACCGAGGAGGATTTGTTACAACAATTGGAGTACCGAACTCCTCTCTCAAACACCACCTCACAACCGAGGGGTAGGCCCGTAGCCAAATACAACAACCAACACCTCTACCGAAGAGGGTTTACAAACCAAACTCCACCTCTCACTAGAGGGAGCAAACCAACTAACTCAACCTCTACAAAGAGGGAGCAAACCAATCACCCGATCAACCTCTACCAAAGAGGGATACAACAAAAGTAAGGGTGTTTACAACTTGGAGGCTCAATCAACCTCAAACAATCTCTCTTCCCACAAACAAAGATCCTAAATAGAATAGGATAGAAGATAAGCTCAAGTGTGGAAAACTAAGTGTTTTTGATCAAAAAAACTCTTGGGAAAACACCAAAAATGATATAGAGATTTTTGCTCAAAAACAATTCCCAAAACCTAGTTTCTTTGAAAATAACAAAACACTTAAAAACAAACAAGATGAATCTTTTGGCACTTAAACTCTTTTGAAAACTTCTTTTAAACACAAGAATAGAGAGAAATTTTAGCTCATAAAAACTTAGTTAAAACCATGAAGAGATGGGGTATTTATAGCCCCAAAACAAAACTAGCCGTTAGGCTGATCTGGCAGCCTGACAGGCTACCGGTGGGCCGGCCCGGCCGACCGCCAACGGTCAGAAATGTGACCGTTGGGGCAACCCGGTCGACCGCCCGGTCGACCCCCAGATACAGAGAACAGAGCTCTCTGGTCCGGTCGGCCGCCCGGCCGACCGCCCTGTGTCTGCCAAACGTGCACAGGCTTGTGCACGTCGGTCGACCGCAAGGGTCGACCGGCCTTAGGTGCGGTCGACCCGTGCGGTCGGCCGACTTGGCCTGTCAGCCACTGTTCTGGGCAGAAAAACATGTTAAAATATTTCTAAAAATTCTTTTATCTCTTATAAAAATACCCAAAAATAGTTTTATTATTTTGCATTGATATATAAACATGTGATAAAAAGTTTGGCTCAAATATCAATCAATATGAACTATTTTTGTGTTTTAACATTTTTACCAAAAATCAAAACATGTATTTTTATCAAACTTGGATTTTTCAATACATGAATAGGATAGTCAAAATAAGTTTGTATAAGTCATGTAAGCATGTATGTATATAGAGCACATCTAATATACATAAAAACAAAGTAAACTTGTTTTGATCAATCTATTCATGAAAACCAAATTCAAAACATAAAACTTGTGTGTGTTGTGCACTTGAGCATATCAACTATACTAAGCTTTACAAATGGATCTAAAAACGCTAAACTCTATGATACCTAAGTCTTCTTGACGATCTTCATCTTCAAGTCGACTTGGTCCAAAACACCGTGATCTAACGAGCATGGCTATGTATCATCTTGACGCTCGGGCACCGGAATCACCAAGTGAAGGCTCCAAACTCATCTTTTTGAAGCAATCACCAACTAATATCTTGATCAAAGATCTGTAACTAAAATCACAAGATAATTAGTAAACATAACTACATGAGTTAATCATCATCAAAACTAGAGTGGAAGGCCTTTGGGCCAACAATCTCCCCTTTTTGATGATGACAAAACTCATGGAGTTATATATGCATGAATCAAAGTTAAGCTTCAAAGAAGCTCCCCTTAACTCATGCATAAACAAATAAACAATAAATATGCAATGAATAACAATGCATAATCATGTATAAACAATAAATGGCTCTAGATACCAATGAAATGTTTAAAAACAAAACATGCTCTAGAAACCAATTAAAATTAAACTAAATTAAACTTAATATATGCAAAACATAAACATGCATATATAAACCAAAATCTTTCTCCCCCTTTTTGTCAATCATCAACAAAGGGGTAAAAACCAAAACAAAACAAAATCTTCTCCCCCTTTTTAATACAAAAAAACACTCATCAATAAGGGGTAAAGGCAAAACCAAATCAATAAAATTTTTTTCTCCCCCTTTTTGTCAAAAACAAAAATAAAACCAATTAGGGGTGACAATCAATTAAGGTACCAATTGAAAATATGTCAAAGAATAGCATCTTGATACCAATTGAAAGTAAACATACCAAAACCAAAATTTTGAGATACCAATTTAAAACATAAACATTTTGATATCTAAAGAGAGTAATTTTCTTTTTAAGCCATATAAACAATTTTGATTGTGATACCATATGCTTAAAATAAACATCAAATTTTCAATCATAAAGTGTGGGAGTGGAAATCAAATACCAATTGAAAGATGAAAATCGAATTTTCTCCCCCTTTATGAAATACAAACTAAAACAATGCGTAGGCTTGATACCAATTTAAAAGTAATCAATTGAAACAAAATTGAAACTCAAGCTTAGCATAAACACACAACATATATATGTATGGAAAATAGATACCAATTGAAATTGATATTCTTGGAATTGAAAGCATACATACATACAAACATATATGAGTATACAAGAAAGGTCAAAATTGATACCAATTGAAAGAGTCCAATGTTACCAATTGAAACAACAATAATGATTAAGTGTATACATCATATTATCTACCACCCAATCATGGTTCAAGTTTTAAATGATTTTCATTTTAAAGCATTCATGAACATGATCTCCCATCCAACCTCCCATTGATGGTAGGGGTTTTCAAAAATAGATTTGAAAATAAGCTTTGTTTGAAAAACTTCTACCAAAATGAAGAATATCGCAACTAGTTAAAAGGAAAAATTTGTAAACTAGTACGAAATCCTTCAAGTAAGGAATAAAACAAAATTATTTTCATGAAACATGAAATCCACATGGCACTAAAACACTCAAAATCCATTAAGCTCAAACATACTCATGAGAAACACAATCATGAGAAATATTGTAAAAGAGGTGAGTGTGCAAGTGTTATGTGAAACATATAATCACGAAAGATAAGCACTTAAGCACGATATTCCTTGAAACATGAAAAACATGAAAATCATCAAAAACTATTTAATCTTCAAGGTATATGTATGTCTGATACAAACTAAAGTATACATACATATCCAAACACAACGAGTCCACAAAGATATATGCATGAAGGCACGTGGCTCAAAAGGATGTATATGTATAACAATAATTGGATAAAATGGACATATACATGAAGTTAAACATAAACAAAAAATGAAACAAGTCCAAAAATGAGAATACAAGTTTAAAATGTATGGATCATCAAAACTAGACTATACTAGCACATCTAATGGGAACAAATAAGCATTCAAGTTCAAACATATATAGATTTATTTGTGGCCCACTATATGCACAAATATGAATCCTAGTCTTAATGAAAACTAACATTTAAACATATATTCAAAGCATGAAGCATAAAACAAGACAAAAATCATCATGATAAACAAAAACATGATTATTATGCAAATCACATGTTATTAGAGGTATGATTAACATGATAGCTAAACAATGGTGAGAACAAAAAATATGATCCATATTAAACATGGGTGTCTCAAAACGCTATACATGCATGTGAAGGATCTAACAATCATGGCATTATCATAATAATCTACAAACAATAAAACATGCTATAAACAATGAATATGAAAGCATGTAAACATAAATAAGGAGTTAGGAATCGTTACCAAAACCTAGAAGGCAACTTTCCAAGTCTCCAAAACATGGTGGTCCTCTCCACCAAACATCCCTTGAAAGTGATGCATCCAAATGATTTCCATGAAGCTCGGAACGCATCCACTCCAAGGTACGGCTACTCTCACGTCATGTGAGAGCCCACACCTACATCAAAAATAGGAGGGGTGATTTTTGGTACCCATACTCTTTTGGGTCCATGGGGGTTAGTACCTTCTCTAACCCAAACAAACTTCTTTGCTAAATTTGAAACATGTATTCTATCATAGCAAAATTTAGCAAGGTGGCCCATACGTCCACAATGTGTACAAGTGTACACATGAGCATACATAGTGTGATGGTGTCCGTGAGGAGCATGTGTATGCCGTGATGGGTGTGCATGAAAAGATAGAACTTGTTTCTTTCGAACCAAGGTTTCCAAACGTGAGTGGTTCATGGCACATTGGCTCATAGTGGAGCCCAAACAATCCACTTTCTTCTTCAACAAACAAATATCATCATTAATCTTAGAAGAAGTGCATGCAAGAGGTGATCTAGGTGAAGCTACCCTAGCATGGCAAACATGTGCATCAATTTTATTTTGCAAAACAATATTTTCTTTAAACACATATCTAAATCATTAGAAATAGAAATTATTTTGTTTTTCAAAGCAACATTCTCTTTTAAACAAAATCAACTTTTGAAGTTAAAACTTTATTATTCTTCAAAACATCATTACAATCATTTTTTAGACTTTAAAAACTCATTTCTTTAAGTGCAAGGTCTAGTTGAGATCTCAATGAATCCCTTTCATTATAGACCTCAACCTTCTCTTGCAAACCTTGTCAAGTCTAGAATTCAAACTTTTATTTTCCTTTTCAATTCCTAGACTTTTCTTTTCAAAATTATATTTTTCAAACAATTTTTCACAAACAATAGGCAACTCTTCATTTAAAGCATTAGCATCCATATCATCATGTGAATCAAATGAAGAGCTAGCACTATCTAGTTGAGTATCCGAGTATACCTCAAGGGAGCCATTCCCTTAGACCGTATAGCATTGTTGTGGCTCGGATTCATCTCCACTAGATTCATCCTCGGTTGGATTGGCACTTGAAGCTTGGAGGTGGTGGCGGTTGTCAACTTGTTCCACACTGCAAAGGCGGAATCAAGATTAGAAACATGCATAAGATATTCTTTTGAAAGCGTGCTTCTAATGGCCTCTAGGGCTTGTGCATTGGCCCCTATATGCTTGCTATCACTAAGGAAGGATTCCTTGGTAATGGCAAGGTGAACCTTGTAACCTAGGTTTGTAGGTAAATGGACATCCTAGTCTTCCAAACAAGAATGTTGGAAGGGTCAAACATAGGTGGGGTCATGAAGTCCATGGGTCCAAACTATATGTGTGCAAACAAGCAAATGCAAATGTAGACTAGCAAACCAAGATCTCACTCCTAGGATGTTAAACCTAAGTATCAGGAGCGTAGGCTCTGATACCAGTTGAAAGTGCTCTGATGCAATTGAAAGCACACCTGGGGGGGTGATAGGTGTACTTGCTAATCTAGAACTAAATGCGCTAAATCTGGAAGCTAATGCAAATTTTGCAACACACTTAATACAACACACAAGTGTAGCCGAATTCCCCGTGAAGGGCTCTGGACTAACTCCTCTTGATTCCCTAAATATAGGTTGAGGTGCTATATGAAGCTCTTGTGGTTAAATACAAGTGAGGCACACACAAGCAACCAAGCATATACAAGATATAGCAATATGAAATATGCAAGGCACAACACAAGCAATGAATGATATGAATGAAGAATGATGCTTTGCACAAATGTAAAGAGAGAGAGAGTTGAGAGACAATGGATCAAACGCAAACAACAAGATATGTTTCGAGGTTCGAGCCCCTAGCTCTACATCCCCGCTTACACCACCGTGTAGGATTTCCAATCCACTATCTCCCACCGAGGGAACCTCCACCGAGGAGGATTTGTTACAACAATTGGAGTACCGAACTCCTCTCTCAAACACTACCTCACAACGAGGGGTAGGCCCGTAGCCAAATACAACAACCAACACATCTACCGAAGAGGGTTTATAAACCAAACTCCACCTCTCACTAGAGCAAACCAACCAACTCAACCTCTATCAAAGAGGGAGCAAACCAATCACCCGATCAACCTCTACCAAAGAGGGATACAACAAAAGCAAGGGTGTTTACAACTTGGAGGCTCAATCAACCTCACACAATCTCTCTTCCCACAAACAAAGATCCTAAATAGAATAGGATAGAAGATAAGCTCAAGTGTAGAAAACTAAGTGTTTTTGATCAAAGAAAACTCTTGGAAAACACCAAAATGATATAGAGATTTTGCTCAAAAACAATTCTCAAAACCTAGTTTCTTTGAAAATAACAAAACACTTTAAAACAAACAAGATGAATCTTTTTGGCACTTAAACTCTTTTGAAAACTTCTTTAAACACCAAGAATAGAGAGAAATTTTAGCTCATAAAAACTTAGTTAAAACCATGAAGAGATGGGGTATTTATAGCCCAAAACAAAACTAGCCGTTAGGCTGATCTGGCAGCCTGACAGGCTACCAGTCGGCCGGCCCGGCCGACCGCCAACGGTCAGAAATGTGACCGTTGGGGCAACCGGTCGACCGCCCGATCGACCCCCAGATACAGAGAGCAGAGCTCTCTGGTCCGGTCGGCCCGCCCGGCCGACCGTCCCTGTGTCTGCCAAACGTGCACAGGCTTGTGCACGTCGGTCGACTGCAAGGGTCGACCGGCCTTAGGTGCGGTCGACCCGTGCGGTCGGCCGACCTGGCCTGTCAGCCACTGTTCTGGGCAGAAAAACATAAGTTAAAATATTTCTAAAAATTCTTTTATCTCTTATAAAAATACTCAAAAATAGTTTTATCATTTTGCATTGATATAAAACATGTGATAAAAAGTTTGGCTCAAATATCAATCAATATGAACTATTTTTGTGTTTTAACATTTTTACCAAAAACCAAAACATGTATTTTTATCAAACTTGAATTTTTCAATACATGAATAGGATAGTCAAAATAAGTTTGTATAAGTCATGTAAGCATGTATGTATATAGCACATCTAATATGCATAAAAATAAAGTAAACTTGTTTTGATCAATCTATTCATGAAAACCAAATTCAAAACATAAAACTTGTGTGTGTTGTGCACTTTAGCATATCAACTATACTAAGCTTTACAAATGGATCTAAAACACACTAAACTCTATGATACCTAAGTCTTCTTGACGATCTTCATCTTCAAGTCGACTTGGTCCAAACACCGTGATCCAACGAGCATGGCTATGTATCATCTTGACGCTCGGGCACCGGAATCACCAAGTGAAGGCTTCCAAACTCATCTTTTTGAAGCAATCACCAACTAATATCTTGTCAAAGATCTGTAACTAAAATCACAAGATAATTAGTAAACATAACTACATGAGTTATTCATCATCAAAACTAGAGTGGAAGGCCTTTGGGCCAACACTACTCACATTTAAAACACAAAAAAGATTTCACGTGCACTTTTCTGGTAATTAACAAAAATGACTAGGACTTGTTAGTTAAATGTTGACCTATAAATTCATAATATTTTTTGTGATTTTTATGATTCCAGAAGGAAAAAATGATTTGAAAAATTATCTTTTAACAAAATTATTTGTGATGAGGAGTCCATTAGAGATTTTTTTTTCTTTTTAGAACAATAAATTAAATAGATATCTTTTATCAATTTTTTTTTGGGGGTATTGATCAATTATGGTGGTCAATGTGACAAGGTCAAATCAACTTAACCTTCAAATTTTGCTTATTAAATATATATTATATTATATTATTTTTTTTCTAACAAATCACATATTTTATTATTACAACTGTGATTAATTTAATTTAATATTAAAAAAATAACTATGATTAGTTGATGGTGCTATTTCAACCAGTTGACGGGTAGAGATGGCTAATGGGGCAGGTTTACCCGCTTTGGCCCACCCTGCCCCGTTAAGGGGCGGGTCAATCCGAATTGACCAGTCCCGTTTAAACGGGACGGGTCAGATTCGTAATCACGGGACGAATCGGATCGGAGAACCTCTCTTCTTTCTTTTTTTTTTTAAAAGTCCTATATTAATTATATATGTGAGACGGAAAAATTAATTTCAGACCCCTAATTATTTTTTTATTTTTTTAACCCTCAATAGCTCAAAAAATTGCTTATTGAGGTAAATTTGAAAATTTTAAAAATAAAATAATAATAAAATTTGAGACGAGTTGAACCCGTCTCGACAAATTCGGGTAACGAATCGGATCAAGACACCCGATTCTTTTCCGATTACTTGATACGTTTTGTTTAGATTCGTTTCTAGACGGGTTGACGGTCGCGTTAGCCATCCCTACGGGGGAGGGAGTCAAGTTAATTCAGACCGTCCATTTATATCTCCACTAAAATCGGACGGTTTCCAGTTAAAGCGTCAACCTCCCGCGACTTCCGCTTTCTTGCATAGCACCCGGTTGTCAGTTCATCGCTCTCCTCAAAACCCGGGGAAACCCTAGCCCTAATTTTCCCAATGGCGGGCGAAACCCTAGATTTCACCTCTATCGCCCGCTTCCTCCAGAGAGTAATGAACGAAGAGGAGAAAACCCAGAGGCAACCTCGGCCGCCGGGTGACCGTCGTCCACGCCGTGTTCATCGACTCCAAGTTCGTGCTCTCGAGCGATTGCTAGTCTCTGTTCAACGATCAGTCGCAGCCGTCGGATCTCAGCTACTCGATCCCCAACCTAGCGGGCCCCACTGCCGTCATAGAGTTCACCATTGCCGGAAACACCGTTACGGTCTACGGCTACTCAAGCGGCGACGGTGACCCTTCTAATGTTCACCGCGTGTGCTTCGATCTGTTGAGGTTAGCTGCTCCGTTGATCTCTTCTCTGCATGGAGCGATCAAGGATAGCCAAGAGAGGGAGATCTAAAGAGGTGAGATCGAAGATCTCTGTTCCTGTTCCTCTTCGCATCGGTATTTATCATCAAAATGACATCTTTCTTCCTGCCTGCTCCACTTGCCTTCCGAAAGTGGTGAAATTTAGGGTTTTGGAGTTGGTCCCGGAGTTTGATTCAATGAAAATTTTGTGTTGTTGTACAGAACTGGGGCTTTTATGTGAACTTGATGAGATTTGGAAGAGTAGATTTGAGCAGCAGTTTGGGATCGCGAGTCTCTGGAGGAAGAGATATGCATTGGGTTGGGTGAAGAAAAGGGTTGAAGATGGTGATTATGGTGAATTGTTATCTAGTGTGAAGACTGATGCTGGACAGGCGAATATCAGATTTTGTTGCAACAAGTGAAATTTATCGACTGCTATGGCCAGTGATGGCTCGGGAGTGCCAACAGCCTCATGCAGATCAGAGGGCATCTCTACGCTAAAAGGTGTGATGAATTGTTTTTATGTAAATCATAATCAAATTTTTCTATATATTCGGACAGCGAGCTATTGTTGGCTTGTTTGATTTGTATCGAACGCTTATATATTCATTGGAGAAAAGTATAAGCATTTAGATCGTTGTCCTGCACTACTTGTCATCTATTTCTCTTTGCAATGTTGTTTTCTGCTGTGTTATTTTCGTTTCTCATTGATATCCTGAATGACTGAACCTTTTAACTTCGGGGAAAAGCCTAAGTCAGAGGTACTAATGGCTATCACCTCTATGATATCGTTCTCTGCGTTGAGGAGTTGGGAGAGAGTAGACGAAGCAAGTATGAACAAGAGAGTGAAGTTTGGTGTGACTACAAAGACCAGTCTCGGGAGACTTACCTTATTAGTTGTGGAACTGAATCTCGGGAACTGTTTTCTCCTGAACTCAGGAAAAGTAAATTGGGTTTTTGTGTTAGATAAATGCACCCATCATTAAGAGACAATATGGGTCAAAGAACCAAGTTAATTGATAAACATTTACTGTAATATTTTTTGTATGATGGCATGTGTACCATCTAGATTTCCTTTTGTTTGCAAAACTCGTAATTTATTTTTAATAGAAGACAAGATAATATACTTGTATTATGTTCATCAATAATCTTATCAAACAACAATGTAGAGTTAGACTACATGTTTTGCAATAAGAAGTGACATGCTATGGACTCGGTTATGGATTTTGAATTGTTGATTATTTTCAACCTGAACCATGTAATGTTCATATATACAAGTTGTGAATATAAATTCTGTACTTATAATCCATGCAATGCCTATTGTTGTACTGACATGCATAATATAAGTGTGCATGTTTGTACATGGCCATTTTGTTTTCTTTTCCTATCATATGTTTGTGTTTGTTTGTGTATTTGTGTATAGAGTTGTGTCATTTGTGCATGTCAGGCAAAAATATAACATGTATCAGTTGATTTCTATTTTTTTTTAAAGTGCCTTTTTATGGCATGCATGTCTACAAAATCTTTGATGTACTGTAAGAGGCCCTAGCATGTCATATGAATCGGTAAAATATTATAGGGAAGGTTTGGACGGAAATGCATTAGAGGGATAGTTTTGATAAGAGTTGTAAAGGGGAGAGAGAGAGAGAGAGAGAGAGAGAGAGAGAGAGAGAGAGAGAGAGAGGAGGGGGTGCGAAGAAAAGCGGGAAGAAACATATATGGAAGATTTGTTTACCAGAGGAGCCATATCTCTTGGCTTCTCTCAATCATATGACCCTTTTGACTGCTACTACTGAGCTAGCTCCGAAGAAATTGGAATGAAACACTGTTTATTGTTCCTTTAATAGTTGTAAAATAATGCCAAACTTACAATAAATTATGGAAAGAAGTAATGCTTGGTACAGTGTTAAGAGGGAGAAAGGTGAACGAGAAACATGGTTTAGAATCTGGAAGGGGGATAAAACAGACATATACACTGTAGCAACTTCTACTGTATCTTCATTTTGTTTAACTTTTCCTGTAAACAATAGAAATATGCTGAAGGCTTCTTTAGTTAGAAAATTTTCCTTGGAATTAAGATGGTTCAAGTCATTTTATTTTTTTCTTACACAGAAAAATATATAAACACTAAGGACCTGAAAAGAGCAAAGCATAGCTCTAGCAATACATAGTACATTTCCATGTATAGGTATATCTCACCTATAATGTTCTCTGACTTGTATGCTTCAACATCTGGTTGTGTTTCCTAAACGAAAGAACCATAATCGGGTTAGCTTGTGGACTACATGATCAAAATGATGTCAATCTGTCGTGCATCAGATGATTATTCGTGTACTGTAAGCATTTAAGTATATTCATTTTTTTACAGCTTTAATGATCATTTCTTTTGTTGATCAGCTGGCTGGGTTAAGAAGAAACTTTCTTTGTTAGTTAGAAAACATTAATAAAATGAGTTGTGTATTTTTTTATCTATATATGTTTAAGCAGTTTTACTCTTATCATGCTTCATAGGGAGGTTTAAGATTTTTTAATATATATTTTATTTTCACTCAGTTCTCCTTCAATTCATTAAGAAAATGAATTCTGGGATGACACTGGGATATTGGTAAATGCGTGGGCTATCAGCCTCATTCATATCTTCTGTTCAGTACGGGGACCTACTTGGTTTGCTTCTACTAACTTGGCCAGGCTTTATTGCTTTGCTTATTTTTGCATATTGTTCAGAATGACTGTTTAGCTGAATGTGTTTGTTATTATTTTGTCGAGCACTACAAAGTAATTGGCTATGCAAGACCATATTACTAATTTCCTTACAAAACTTCTGGTTTTAACACGTGTACCTGAAGAATATTTGCATCTTGCTGCTGTTACTACTTCCTTGTTGCTTTTCGCTCTTGCTTTGTATAACATTGTTTTTCTTGCATTTGTGTTGCAACTACAATTGGTCAATGTGGCCTTCCCAGATCATTTGTACTTCTTATACTTAATTCATTAACTGTGTGTGATGCCATTGGTACTCGTAATTAATACCATGCTCACTGCTATTGAAGGTTTTTACTAGTACTTGAAACATTTTTGTACATTAATCTTGTGCCATATAGCATGTCAAGCTGCTTATAACATAGCTTGGAAGTACAATTTGCATCATGGCTAGTAGTTAACTTATTAATGGGATGATAAGAATGTTCTATTTATAAATGTATTTGCATCCCTGAATGTTAATGATAGTTCTTGACATATTATTTAACAGTCTTCATCCTAATACCTGCCTTTTGTTTCTAGTGTACCGGTGAGCTTATTGCAAAAAGAAACTTGTACCAAGTATCTCCTTTTATCATCTGGATGTTTGAGGAGCAGTAGACATGTTGAATTATACTCATTTGTGCTAGGGTGATATACTCTGTAGGATTAGATGATCCAAACCATTCTCAAACATTCACGAGTTAAATTTCATCCTATTTTGAAACGTTTAGTTAAAAAAGTATATATCAAGCAAGTTCTTTTAATATTGTTACTACTTATTACAATGGTTTTAGGAAATGTTGATAATCCCCCAATATATTCTCAGTGTTATGTTCAGCATTTCATGACCCAAATCATAGTATGCTGTAATGCAAGCTATGAATCTCTATGAGGTTATAATGATACACAACTCAGATGCTGCTGAAAACACATAGGTGAATAGTTTGCAACAGCGTATGATAAGGATTAACTCTTTGAACTTTTGGTGATTGTGAACCATGGAGGTCGGATGAGAGTTGACCAACTTATTAGAATGGGAATATTGAGCATGAGTGTTTGGTGTATTTGCACGGAAGGTCCCAAATGTGGGACATGATACTGCGATTTTTCTCCGTGTTATCTATAAAGGATAAATGTTCATTCTACAGAGTGCCTATTCAATGCTGAATGGCTGATAAGTTGAGGAAAAATTCTAAATTTCTTTAAGCTTTATTTAGTGAATATATAGGATGAAAATGGGAGCCCATTTAAATTTGACTTTGAAAACAGTGGCTTTTAGGTGGCAAGTGATATACATTCAGGTTTTTAGGGAGGAGGAAGTTCGAGGGCTGAAATTTGAGATGCTTTGTCATTTTAAATAGTGGATTTTTCACTTTAAAACAACTAGAGGATAAAAAAAAAAAAGCTTACCAAGATACCTAACCACAGAGACTTCTTTGGATTTCGAGGTTAAATTTTGTTTTCTCCCGTCAATCCTATTGCACCTAGCGCCTTACTTGGCAACAACCAACTTGAGAAACCCAAGCAACGGGGATAAACGCACCGGAGAAGTACCCACACGATAAGAATAGAGAACAAGAGAGAAAGCAAACACAATATTTAACAAGGTTTGGCAATTTGCCTACGTCCTCGGGGCGAGAGAGAGAGAGAGAGAGAGAGAGAGTTTTTATTGATTCAACAATCAATTACAAGAGAAAACCATAGGGATACTAGCGATGCCAAGGGGGATACAATTCATGAAGGCTTTAATTCTTATTTATAACCAGAGAGTTCCAGGATTTTAGGAAACCCAGATTGGATTCGACTCCAATTCAGAAAAGAAGTTTGAATTCGTTCAGGAGACAGTTTCGCATGTCGATCGAGGTCGGTCGACCGACCTTGTCCCTCGGTCGACCGGTCGATCGACCGGACCAACAGAGAGCCCTGTCTTAAAGTCGGTCGACCGCTTCAGTTGACCGCTTACTTGCCACGGTCGACCTGGCGGTCGATCAGGTCGTGCCTGTGCACGTTTTGCACACCAATCGACCGGGCCCTGTCTCCTGGCCTGCTGCGAGCTGCGTTCTCGCTTTGTTTGGCTTCCGATCTCTGCGCTATCTTATCGAATGAGTTTAAAAAACTCTTCCGATGTATTTTATATCATCTATCTCCTCTCTTCCTACAATTCCCAGCGAAGATTTGCCCTCATGATATGTGATTCTTGGAAGTTGAAACATTGTTGTTTATGATTACAAATCTGGTGATTGCTTGGAGAATAGATCATAGTTTGTTGAAATGAGGTTTGATAACTTGTCACTCTATTCACTTGAAACTCATTTTGAGAGTTGTGCTCGTGGAACTTAAAATTTGCTGAATAGCAGGAGACTCCAACCTTAATGAATACTTCTGGTTGGTGGGGGGGAGGGGGATGGGGTTTTTAAAAGGATAAGGCATAGGACGGTCGACAGTCCTCTTGAGTTGTCGACAGTCAGACACGAATAATCGTGTTGTCGAAAACAACCACTTTAGCTGTCGACATCGGTTACTGAGAGTTGGGTTTGTGAGAGAACTGTTGACAGTCCCTTTGGGCTGTCGACAACACAAGGATTCTGGCCGAATCCGAGTAGGCTGTTTAATTTGTTTTTGATCTAAATTTGGAGTTGTTAGTTCTCTTTTCTTGAGGGACTTCATGCATATATAAAGAGGGGTAATCATCTCCTGATATTGTATCCTATAATTGATTGGTTTAATAAGAACTCTCTCTCCTTCTGCCTCGAGGACGTAGGCAAATTACCGAATCTCGTTAAATCTTGTGTTCTCGTTAGTACTTTGAGTGTTTTCAGTGTAAAGGTTGTGACTCGTTAGTCAGGTGGAAGTCGTGTGGGTGCAATTTGTTGGCCAAGCGGTTACTTGTATGGATACTAGTGTCGAAGTATTTCTGTTGTTCTGCTGTTAGAAGTTCTAATTATACAGGGTTTGCTTCAAATATGTTGGAGGAATCTTTGCTTTCTGATTGGAAGATGTGTTACTTTTGCTGTGCATTCCTATTTGTTGGTGTTAAATTCTGTCAGAAGTGGAGTTAGAGCATTTTTTTTTTGGTTATAATCGTAAGCTTTTCTGGGTTAATCTGAATGTAATACCATCGGGTTACATTGACACAATTTCTCTGGTTTGGTCCATTATCATCGATTACTTGTCTCGGGCTAGCTTTTTCCGGCTTCTCTGTTAACCTAAAAGGTGGGCAATGGGTTAAAATCTTGCGTTCTCGTTTTTTTCTTTATTTGCTTTGTTCTTGTGTGTGGCAACTATTCTCTGGTGCATCTCTACTCTGTTGCTGGTGGTTCGAACATTATTCCTATGAGACTTGAAGAAAATTCTGCACGATGGATGCAAATTCAGCTACTGTTTTTGTGCATCAAACAGTCAAGCCAGCAGCATTTCTTTCCCTATACATATAAAAGAGCTTTATAGATATCTTCTGAAACTGCTGATGTATTAAAATTTAAGAATGCCACCAGAAAATTAGCATGTTTTAGATCATGAATCAGAGTAACAAGGTCCTGCTCATATGATTAGCAACATGAAGTGCTTACATTGTTATCAAGCCTTTCTAGTTTCTACCGCTTTTGCTTCTGCTCCTTATTTGGGACCAAAGATTTCTGAAAATAAAACCACACACACACACACACAAAGATGCAGCACTCGAATGCAATCTGAAACAAGGAATGCTGGCTGTGGGAGCCTCAGCAAAAGTTTGTGGGGGCAAGGGGAAGGGAGGCCACAAGCATAAATATAAACATGAAAGCACCACATCAAAGAAGCAAGATTTTTTGTTTCCCCCTTTGTTGGCATCCGTCTCATGTTTTGTTCTCAATGGCTGCTCGCTGGTGTGAGCGTCTCCTGAGATTCCCTTTGTGTGATTGCCTTCCGTCGTTGTCGCTGTGGACCGCATCTTTCTTTCCTGGGGGCCGAGTGTGTCTCTGTAACGCACGCCGCGCTCATCATGGCACTCGGGGCTTTCAGTTCTGTCTTCAAGTTGCTGGCCTCGGATACGTACTTGTTGTTGCCTTGATGTCTGCCTTCGCTTGACAATAGTAGATTTGGGTTAGGATCGCCGTTTACTGGCTCATCGGTCTAAGACGATACATTCTTGTTTTTTTTCTTTTATTATACAAAAATTGTGACAGGTGATCACGAAGCAGTTCAGTGAAGAACATCATATGGGTTCAGACTGGATCTAACGTGATGTAGGAGATCAAGAAGAGAAGGGCAGATTTAGTTACCTGTCGATAACACCTTTCAACTTTCGACAGGCTTTCACAGTAAGTCAGGGAGTTACAAACCTATCGACAGTATTCTTCGGCTTTCGACGGTTTTAAAAGAAATTCAGAGAATTATAGACCTGTCGACAATTCTCTTCGACTGTCGAATGGGCCTGCTACGTATCAGAGTTTCCTAGTTTGTTTAGGAGTTGTTTTTCTGGGTTCGTTTTAGATTCCAATTTGTTTTATTTTTCTTTATTTATTTTAGTCACCTAGTTAGAAAAGTAGTCTTAATTTACTTGCCTATATAAAAGCCGTTGTATCCTAGGTTTTATTGTTTAACTTTTAATCAATAAACTTTTGAGTTTTCCTTGTTTACTCGTGGATTCGAGTTGTTCCTTTTGGCTCGTGGATTCGGGTCGTTATTACTCATGGATTCAAGTAGTTACCTCTAACTAGAGATTTCTTCAGGGTTCATTAGCGCTAGAATGATATCTAGCCGCATTACTTGTCTTCTTCACTTTCCCGTCTGCGTCAAGTAGTATCAGAGCTTCGGCGAATGCTCCGACGACGGCCAGAAATGACGACGAGCAACCATATCTCTCCACAAGGATGGATACTTTCAAAGGGAGGTTTAACACTATTGAATCAACCATAAACGTTGTGGTCCAGAAACTCAAGAAAATCTCTCTCAAACTTAATGATCAAAACCTAGCCGATGGTATTCACCAAAGTGGGTTGAATCATCCAGCAAACAACCATCCGCCACCCCCTCCAACTTGATCAAGTAATCCTCATTCACCACCTCCACCTCTCTCAAACAATTCTCACCCACAACTCCCACCACTAAACCAACCACCTCCAATTCAACCAACCCCGCTACTATCACCTCCGTATCAACCATATCCAAATCAACCACCCCTAAATCACTCATATCAATAACCTACACCATCAAACTACCCTCTAAGACATCCCCAAATTGCTGATTTCTCTGTCGAGAAGTTCAACAACCCTGCTTGTGAGCATGATGACTTTGGAGATGACGGCAATTTGCTAATACTAATCCAAATAGGAGAGACGGATTTTCTGACCCCAATAGGGATGTTAGAATCCCTTACCCTAATTATGAAAGGGAAGGAGAATACCCAAATCCTCAGGAGTACAGGATGAGATTGACATCCCCTCTTTCAGCGGAAATCTTGATATAAAATCTTTTCTGGAATAGATCTACGAGGTGGATAAATTCTTTGACGGGACTTATGTTCCCATGGAGAAACAAGTCAAATTTTTGTCATACAAACTCAAGGGAGGAGCAGCCACATGATGGGATCAATTGCAAATCTCACGAAGGCGTCAAGAAAAGCAACCCGTGATGACATGGAAGCACATGAAGCAACTCTTATAAGATAGATTTCTTCCACCCAATTATCAATAGATCATTTACAATAAATTTGAGCAATGTAGGCAAGGTACGAGGACTGTGACAGCATACACGAACAAGTTCTATTACCTCGCGTCGTGGTGTGATTTGTCACTGACGGAGAAGCAGCAGATTGTAAAGTATATCCACGAGTTAAAATATCCCATCCAAGAGTGTGTGGCCCTCCAAGACTTATACTCTATCAACGAAGCCCAAAACAAGGCCATGAAGGTTGAGAGGTTGCAGAACAAAGCCTTACCCTTCAAGAACGTACCAGAAAGGACATCCAGCGGCACAAGAACTCAGAATGATTTCATATCGAACGAACGACATCCAGCCCATTAGGCAGTTATGCTCCTTCAGCAAACCCGGCGACGGTATCCGTCCCCACTACAAAGGGTAAGGATAATCCATATGCCAACCCGGGGTTGGCAAGTGTTACAGGTGTGGCGAACCTAGACACAGGTCTAATGAGAGCCCAAAAAGGAGGCCCCTCAACCTGGCGAATTATGAGAAAGAAGACATGGTGCTGATCGAGACTGAGCCGGAAGACTTTGACTTTACTGAAGAAGGAGAAACAACCATCTGCGTGATCCAGCGATTGCTATGCAACCAAAAGAATCCCGACATCACACAAAGACATTAGATTTTTCTACTCAAAGTGTTCGGTAAAAAACAAGGTGTGCAATCTCATCATTGACAAAACATCATCTCGACCATATTAGTGGACTATTTGAAGTTAAAAATAGAGCCACACTCTCACACCATTGGGTGGATAAAGAAGGGTCCATGCATAAAGGTAACGAATCATAGTCAAGTCCCTATTTCAATTGGCAAATTTTATCAAGATTTAGTTACCTGCGATATTGTTGATATGGATGCATGTCACATACTATTGGGATGATTATGACAACATGATGTCGATGCTACCCATCAAGGCAAGAGGAACATATACATATTCGATTAGGAGGGCAAGAGGATTGCCATGAAGCCGATACCTCCACTACCAAAGTCGACTAAAGGAGAAGAGCCAAAGTTCATATCCATATGCAATCGAGGCGAGTTCTTGGTGGAGTCCAAGAAGACAAAGTAACGATTTTCTTTGGTAGTCAAAAAAGAAGTCGGCCCAGCAATTGAAGTTCCTGAGAAGATGAAGTCGATAATGAAAGAATTTTAAAGAATAATTCATAATGAGCTCTTGGACGACTGCCACCCATGAGGGATATCCAGCACCACATTGATCTGATCCCCGGAGCGAGTCTACTCAACCTCCCACACTATCAGATAAATCCAAAGGAGAGTGAAGTTTTAAGGAAGAAGGTCAAAGAGCTGATTCAGAAGGGACACATTAGAGAGCATGAGTCCATGCGCAGTATCGGCTCTGTTGACACCTAAAAAGGATGAAAGTTGGCGCATGTGCGTGGACAACCGAGCCATCAACAAGTCACTATTTGATATCTATTTTTGATAGCTCCCTTGATGATATGTTGAATCGATTAGAAGGCTCTTGCATGTTTTTGAAAATTGATTTAAGGAGCGGCTATCACCAGATTCGCATTAAGCCTGGAGATAAATGGAAGACGGCGTTCAAGACTCTGGAAGGACTGTACGAGTGGATGGTCATACCTTTTGGACTATCCAATGCACCAAGCAATTTTATAAGGGTGATGAACCAAGTACTTAAGCCTTTTTTGGGTAAGTTTATGGTTATCTACTTTGATGACATCCTTATTTACAGTCCTAGTGAAGCCAAGCATCTACAACATCTACGAGAAGTGTTCACGGTTCTCCAAGTAAATGGGTTGTACAACAACCTGAAAAAGTGCAACTTCATGACTACGAGCCTGATATTCTTGGGATTTGTCGTCAGTTCACAAGAGATCCATGTAGACGAGGAGAAAGTGAAAGTCATCCGAGATTGGCCCACACCAAAAGAGTGCTACAGAAGTAAGAAGCTTTCATGCTTTTATCACTTTCTATCGGTGATTTATCCGCAATTTCAGTACATTAGCAGAGCCTATGACAAACTATTTGAAGAAGGGTCCTTTTGTTTGGACCAACGAAGCCGAGAGAGCTTTTGCACTCATCAAGGAAAAGCTCACTAACGCCCCCTTTCTTAACATTTTCAAATTTTGAGAAGGTGTTCGAGGTAGAGTGTGATGCTTGCAGAGTGGGAATTAGAGCAGTATTCTCATAAGAAAAGAGACCTATTCCCTTTCTCAGTGAAAAGTTAAATGAGGCATGACAAAAGTGGTCTACATATGAACAAGAGTTATATGTATTATACCGTTCATTAAAGTCATGAGAGAGCTATCTTATATATTATGACTTCGTGTTATTTTCGGTTATCAATCACTCCAACACTTTAAGAATTAAAAGCACATAAATAAGATGCTTGCAAGATGGGCAACCTACTTTGAGCAATTCAATTTTATGATCCGTTACAAATTTGGAGTAGATAACAAATTCCCAATGCATTGAGTCAAAGAGTTTTGTTGTTGGTCTCATTACAAAGCAAAATTATTGGGTTCGAATGTTTGAAGGAGATATTTAAAGAGGATGAAGACTTTGCTAAAATATAGGAGAAGTGTTCATCACGATAGCCTGCACAAAATTTTCATATCTTAGATGGATTTCTTCTCAAAGGAAGTGAGTTATGTGTACCAAGGACTTCGTTGAGAAAAAAATTATTAGAGACTTGTACGAAGGCGGACTTGCAGCACATTTTGGGAGAGATAAGACGGTGACAAGTCTTGAAGAAAGATACTACTGTTGGCCCAGAGCCCATCACTCTAGTTTTGATGATGATTAACTCATGTATTATTGTTCTAATGATCTTTTATTTAATAAGTTTCAGATATTTGATCAAGATCTTAGTCAGTGTTTAGCTTCAATAAAAGATTTGAAGTTAAGTTTTGAAGTTAGCACGTTTTGATTCAAGAGCTCGCATTTCAAGATCGCATCAAGTACTCAAGGAGGAGTCTAGCTCATGGATCAAGTTTGGACCAAGTCAAGATGAAGAAGAAGATTTTCAAGAAGACTTGTGTCTTGTTTGTAAGTGTTAAGATTTTTATTTTAGACAAGATGTAAAAGATAGATTAGTTGTGGATTGCTCAAGCTCATATACGCACACAAAAAATTTATATGTGTTTTCATAAAATAGTTTTAGTTTTAGAAAATACCGTTTTTATTTTTGAGCTTTAAATTATATATCTTTATGTTTCATGATTAGATTTCATCAAAACAAGTTTATATGGTTTATATGTGTTTTGGATTTCATCCATACACATTGTTGGTTCAAATGTTTAGAAAAACTTATTTGATGTTTTTATATCATATGTTTGAGTTATGTATTTATCAAAACTTATTTTAGAGTTTATTGTCAAAAACATTGATATGTAATCTTATATGTGTATTGGATCATATACATACACACTAAGCTTCAAAAGTATTTAAAATATATTATTTTTGTATTTGAAGAAACTTTAGAAAAATCATTTTTCAAATTGAAGATTGATTTTGAAAAATACGGGTTTTTGTTTAAGGCTAAATTTCTATATCACAAAAATGGTTCAAAAAGTTTGTAATATGTGTTAATTTTTTATCACACATATTTGTACTTCAAAATATTTCAATGAACTTATTTTTGTAGATTTTATGAGATTTTATAAGAGTTTATAAGACTAAGTTTGAATCCCCTATTATACCTGACCTGGCCTTCTGGCGGTCAACCGAGTCAGAAGTCGGTCGACTGGGTGGTCGACCGATGTGCACAGAATATGCACAAGCCTTGACGTAAGGGCCGGTCGGCCGAGCGATCGACCGACCTAGAGAGTTCACTCTCTGGATCTGGTCCCAATCACCGGCCAAAGAGCTTTGCTCTCTGGATTTTGCCTCGGTTGATCGACCAGTTGACCGATAGGTCAAGACCTGGGTGCGATCGACCGGCCGGTCGACCGATAACCCCATTGGTTATAAATATGACCATTGGTCGGTCTATCGACCGGTGGACCGACAAGCCTGTCTGACTAGATTCAGAGCCATAATGGCTAGTTTTTGATCCCCTATAAAAAGGGGTTCTCTTGGCCAGTTTTAGATAGAATTTGAAGAGGATTTTGAGCCAATTTTCCCATTTTTATCAGATGTTTTTCAACAAGTTTTAAAGCTTAAATTCTATATCAAAAAGAGTATTTACAAGAGTGATTCTCTTGTGTTTTCTAAAAAAGATTTTTTGAGTTTTTTCCTTCACAAACTATCCTAGTTTTTCTCACAAAAGCTTGAGTTTTCTATTACCATATCTATCCTATAGGAGCTTTATTGTGAGAGTGTTTTTAGTGATCAAAGTATAGAGATCACCAAGGTATCATCATTGTATTTGAGGAGGCGAACTTGTGGGTTCGCATTGTGTAGAGTTCTTGAGGGAGCTCATTGTAGAGGTACGGCCTCGGTAAGCTAGGGTGCTTGCGTGTGTTGTTCTTACAGGAACAAGAGAGGGACTTGTAAGTCCAAGAGTTCTAGTGTGAACTCGTTGTAGGTGTTGCGGCACTGAGTGATCTTGCAGGATCGTTATAGTGGAAATCCTTCATAGTGGTGAAGGCAGGGACGTAGAGCAAGTGTGCCCGAACCTCAAAATAATTCTCCCGTGTTTGCTATTGCTCATCTCTCTCTCACTTGTCTATATATCTTGCATGCTTATATTGTTTATCTCTTTATATGCTTGATATATTTATGCTCAATTGAATATATGTCTGAGATTGTTTGCTCACACTTGAATTCAACCAAGAGAGCCATAGTGACACCTCAACTCTTAATCTAGAGGAATTTTGAGGAGATAGTCCAGAGCCCTTCACCGAAAATTCGGCTATACTCTTGTGTTATACTTTGTGTGTTAGCTTAATAGTTTTTATTTGCACAATTATTAATTCTGTATTAATTTGCATTAAATTAGCTAGTATACATATTCACCCTCTCTAGGTGTATTTCAATCGGTATCAGAGCTTGGTGCTTTTGATTTGGATCTAACAACCTTGAGTTAAAGATCCTTATTTTAGCTAAGTATAATATTTGTTTACACGCACATATGAATTTCATGACACCTCCTATGTCTGATATTCTTAACATCCAAACTTACAAAGTTAAGATGTCAATGTACCTCAAAGCCCTAGAAATTCATGTTTATTTTGTCACCATTAAAGATTCTTATTTTTTAAATAGCAAAATCGTTGAGGCTAATGCGAAAGCCCTTCTTGCTTTAAAATCTACCCTAACTGATGAATATTTATCTAGGGTTGCTAATTTTGATTCAGTTTTTGTAGTATGAAACACCCTTGTCTCCCTTGGTGAACAAAAGCAATACTACATGGGAAGTGACTCGAATGATGGAAATGATGCTTTCAACATGTGCTTCATGGTCTAAGGGGATGACCCTCTTGAGGTAAATTCTGAATCTGAGGTAGAAAAAGATATTGACATACCTTGTGATGAGCTTGCATCTTTTTGTCAAAAACTTCTTGAAAAATATAATTTATTAAAAATTGAAAATGATAAATTGAAGAAGGAAAACTTTTTGTTAAAAGAAAATGAATTTTTTAAAAATAGATTTGAATTTGTTTCAAAAGAAAATGAATTTTTAAAAAAGGAGAATATTTCCTTGTTTTCAAAATTAAATGACATTTGTGAATGAAATAATTCATTGAAAAATAAAATCATTTTAGTGGAAAAAGAAAAGGAGATTGTTTTGAAAGAATATAACTCTTTGAAAAAGAAAATTACTTTAAAAGAAAAAGAAAATATTTCTAAAAAAAGGTTATTGATTCTCATGCTCATATCTCTTCTTCTAAAATTAATAATGATATTTGTATTATGAAGAAAAACATTGATTGTTTGGGCTTCAATTTGAGCCAATGTACATTTTAACATAATAAATTAGAATTTATGTTTCGCAAGAAATAAATTCCACACATGCACGCACATCTTACATGGCATACACCTCATGTACACTATGATCACACCCATTCTCATATGTATGCTAGAGTGTACATATGTACACATTGTGGCCACAAAGGTCATAGTGCAAGATTTTGCTGATAGATTAAATTCTATAAATTTTGTAAATAATAATGCTTGGGTGCCATTTGTTTCTAACCCCCGTGGACCCAAAGAAAGATACCAAAATCGCCACCACTTGTGTTTGATATAGGTTTGGGCTCTCACAAAACGTGAGAGAGTTGGTGCATTTGTGGTGGATGCATGAGCTAGATAGACATACCAAATTGATGCATCGCTATCTGGTAGGAGGACCACCATGACTTGGAGACCTAGAGATTGGTTTATTAGTTTTGGTAATTATCTCTAACTCCCATTTTTATTTACATGCTTTCATATAAATGTTTTTAGCATGTCTTGGGTTTCAATATTCATTATATTAAATGCAATATTATTTAGACATGTGATATATATATAGTCTTTGAGATACACCCATATTCATATTGATTCATATTTTGTATTCTCATTATTGTTTAACTACTATATATATACTAGTTCTAAAACTCGTGCATTAAGCCTAATGATCATGCTTGTTTTGTACTTCATGTGGGGATTATTTGTTTAGATGTAGTTTTCGTTAAAACTTGTGTTTATGCTTGTACAAGTAGTAAACTACACTTGATTATTATAAGTTTGTGCTTCATTGCTTAGTTATACTCATTACATGTACTTGTATAATCTAGTTTTGTTGATTCTTTCATTTATACTTGCTTTTCTTATTTTTGTACATGTTTTGCTTCATGTATATGTTATTTTTGTCTAAAACTAATAAATATACATGTATACCCTTGAGTCACTTGCCTTCATGTAAAATTCTATTATGGACTCATTTATATTTGGGATGTGTATGTATACTTTTCAGTTTCGACAAAAACATACATATACCTAGAAGCTTGTTTAAATTTTTTATAAACTTTTTTAGTTTTGATGTTTGTTTTGAGCTTTATTGCTTTCATGAATATGCTATTCACATGATTCTTGTGCACTCACATTATATTTTTTTACTCATGACTTTATTTTCATGAGCTTTATATGAGCTTTATAAATCTTGAGTGTCAATTTGAAATACACCTAGAGGGGGTGAATAGGTGTACTAGCTAATTTAATGTAAAGTAATGCAGAATTAAAAACTATTTATGCAAATAAAAACTATTAAACTAACACACAAAGTATAATATAAGAGTGTAGCTAAATTCCCGGTGAAGGGTTCTGAACTATCTCCTCAAAACTCCTCTAAATTAAGAGTTGAGGTGCCACTATGGCTCTTTTGATTGAATACAAATGTGAGCAAACAATCTCAAGCATATATCAATTGAGCACAAGATATATCATGCATATAAAGAAATAAGCAATATAAGCATGCAAGATATATAAACACAAGTGTGTAAGAGAGAGAGAGAGATGAGCAATCGCAAACACGAGAGAATTGTTTCGAGGTTCGAGCACACTTGCTCTACGTCCCCGCCTTCAACACTACGAAAGATTTTCACTAGAATCGATCCCGTAAGATCACTCGGTGCCGCAACACCTACAACGAGTTCATACTAGAACTCTTGGACCCACGAGTCCCTTACTTGTTCCCACAAGATCAACACACGCAAGCACACTACCTTGCCGAGGTCGCACCTCTACACTGAGCTCCCACAAGAACTCATCACAACACGAACCCGCAAGTTTGCCTCCTCAAATACAAAGATGAATACTTGGTGATCTCTACACTTTGATCACAAAAAATAACTCTCACAATAAGTATCTTAGAGGATGATTTTAGTAATTGAAAGCTCAAGTTTGTGTGAGAAAAATAAGATAGAGTTGTGGTAAAAAACTCAAGAAGTCTTTTTTGAAAAACACTCTTAAAAGCTCTCCTTTTGATATGAAAATTTTAGCCCAAAAATATGTGGAGAAAAATCCTAAGAGAGATAGATAAAACTGGCTCTAAAAGTTCTCCAAAATCTTGTATAAAACTAGCCCAAACAACTCCGTTATATAGAGTTCAAAAATATAGCCGTTGAGGTCAATTTGCAGGCCAAATGACCGGCTGGTTGACCAGCCAATGGTCATATTTATGACCGTTAGGGTTGCTGGTCGACCGCCCGATCAACCGCACCCAGGTTTTGACCTGTCGGTCGACCGGTCGGTCGACCGAGGCAAGATCCAGAGAGTGAACTCTCTGGATCGGTTGACCGTCTGATCAACTGGCCCTCAAGCCAAGGCTTGTGCACGTTCTGTGCACATCGGTCGACCGCCCGGTCGACCAACTTCTAACTCGGTCGACCGCCAGAAGGCCAGGTTAGGTATAATAGGAAATTCAAACTTGGTCTTATAAACTCGTATAAAATCCCATAAAATCACATAAAATCTATGAAAATAAGTTAATTGAAATGCTTTGAAGTACAAATATGTGTGATAAAAAATCAACACATATTACAAACTTTTTGAACTATTTTTGTGATATAGAAATTTAGCCTTAAAAAATCTGTATTTTTAAAAAACAATCTTCAATTTGAAAAATGATTTTTTCAAAACTTCTTCAAATATAACAACAAGATATTTTAAACACTTTTGAAGCTTAGTGTGTATGGATATGATCCGATACACATATAAGATGAAATATCTATGTTTTTGACAATAAGCTCTTAAATAAGTTTTGATAAATACAAAACTTAAACACATGATATAGAAATATTAGATAAGTTTTTCTAAACATTTGAACAAACAATGTGTATGGATGAAATTAAAAACACACATAAACTTGTTTTGATGAAATCTAATCATGAAACATAATGATGTATACTTTGAAGCTCAAAACCAAAACGGTATTTTTTAAAATTAAAACTATTTTATGAAAATACATAATTTTTTTGTGTATGTGTGTATATGAGCTTGAGCGATCTACAACTAATCTATTTTTTATATTTTAACTAAAAATAAAATCTTAACACTTACAAGCATAACTCAAGTCTTCACGAAAATCTTCTACTCCTTTTCGACTTGGTACAAACTTGATCCATGAGTTAGACTCTCCTTTGAGTACGTGATGTGATCTTGATGCGCAAGCTCTTGAATCAACACGTGCTAGCTTCAAAACTTGACTTTGAATCTTTTGTTGAAGCTAAATACTGACTAAGATCTTGATCAAAATCTGAAACAAAATAAGCACAAGATTATTAGTACTATAACTGTATGAGTTAATTGTCATCAAAACTTGAGTGATGGGCCTTTAGGCCAACACAATTTTGTGTAAATTGCATGCTTCATGAGATAGATGATTCAGTTTCATGTTTTGAAGGATCTTTAACTAGTTATTTCAAAAATTATTTTAAACTAGCTTCATATTCTTCAATTGGTAGAGTTTTCAAATATATTAAATTATTTTCAAACTCTTATTTTTGAAAATCCCTACCAATCAAGGGCGGTTGGATGGGCAACCACGCGTTGTATACCCTTATTGAACATCTTTTATCATGTGCATCAATAGGACAGTAGGAATGAGTTATACACATGATCTTCATGGAATTTTATTTTTTTATTCCCATATGTGTTCCTTATATATGTATGCTTCAAATTTTAATTGTTTCAATTAGTGAATTTCAATTGGTATTTTCATTTTCATATATACATATATATGATTTGATTGTGCTTGTTTTATAATGTCTCTTAAAGCACAAATTATGTTTATGCTAAGCTTGATTTTATTCTAAATGTTAATTGGTGTCATTGCAAGCTTATGCATTGATTTCAATTGGTATTTATTTGGTATCAAAATGTACTTCATGCTTCACCTTCAATTGGTATCAAAATCTAGTATTGGTATCTTAAAAATTTTTGTTTCTCTACAAGTTGTACCAATATTTTTTTTATCAACTACTATTTGATTTCATTGGTATCAAAATTTATTTTGTTGACTCAAGAAATTTCAAAATTTTGTTTAAAGTATTATCAAATTTTTTTTTTAAAAATTTGTTGATATATATTGCCACTATGTAAGCGAAGCTTAACATCTTCTCTATATATATATTCATATTGAGTGTATTTTACATATTGAGGAGTTTGACCTCTCTTCTTTATGTGGTACACGTATGTAGGGGGAGCTTAATATCTCCGTCTATACATGTAAGGCATGTATGTAGGGGGAGCTAACTTAACGTCTCTCTTCTTCATGAATGTATATCACATATACATCTTTATTTGTTTATTTGTCTTCGCCCCTTTGTTGATGAATTGACAAAAAAAGGAAGAAGAATTTTGAGTTTATATGCATGTTAAATATTTGTTATTTATGCATATATATTTATTTTATTTATGATCTTTTATTGAATATCCTTATTATTTTGCTATGCATGAGTTAAGGGGGAGCTTCTATGAAGCTTATCTTTAATTCATGCATATATAACTTCATGATTTTTGTCATCATCAAAAAGGGGGAGATTGTTGGCCCAAAATCCATCACTCTAGTTTTGATGATGATTAACTCAAGTAGTTATTGTTTAATGATCTTGTATTTAATGAGTTTCAGATATTTGATCAAGATCTTAGTTGGTGTTTAGCTTCAATAAAAGATTCAAAGTCAAGTTTTGAAGCTAGCACGTGTTGATTCAAGTGCTCGTACTTCATGATCGCATCAAGTATTCAAGGAGGAGTCTAGCTCATGGATCAAGTTTGGACCAAGTCAAGATGGAGAAGAAGATTTTCAAAAGAAGATTTTCAAGAAGATTTGTGTCTTGTTTGTAAGTGTTAACATTTTTGTTTTAGACAAGATATAAAGGATAGATTATTTGTGGATTGCTCAAGCTCATATACACACACACAAAATTTATATGTGTTTTCATAAAATTGTTTTAGTTTTAGAAAATACCTTTTTTTAGCTTCAAATTATACATCCTTTGTTTCATGATTAGGTTTCATCAAAATAAGTTTATATGGTTTATATGTGTTTTGAATTTCATCCATACACATTGTTGGTTCAAATGTTTAGAAAAACTTATTTGATATTTTTATAACATGTGTTTGAGTTTTATATTTATCAAAACTTATTTTAGAGCTTATTGTCAAAAACATAGATATTTCAACTTATATGTGTATTGGATCATATCCATACATACTAAGCTTCGAAAGTGTTTAAATTATCTTATTTTTGTATTTGAAGAAGTTTTGAAAAAATCATTTTTCAAATAAAGATTGATTTTAAAAAATACAGGATTTTGTTTAAAGCTAAATTTCTGTATCACAAAAATAGTTCAAAATTTTTGTAATATGTGTTGATTTTTGATCACACATATTTGTACTTCAAAGTATTTCAATGAACTTATTTTTGTAGATTTTATGTGATTTTATGGGTGTTTATAAGCCAAGTTTTAATACCATATTATACTTAACCTGGCCTTCTAGCGGTCGACCGACCGGTCGACTGAGTCAGAAGTCGGTTGACTGCTCGGTCGATCGATGTGCATAAAACGTGCACAAGCCTTGGCTTGAGGGCCAGTCGACCGATCCAGAGAGTTCACTCTCTGAATCTAGCCCCGGTCTCTGGATCTTGTCTCGGTCGACCAACCGGTCAACCGATAGGTCAAGACCTGGGTGGTCAACCGGTAACCCCAACGGTCATAAATATGACCATTGACCGGTCGACCGACAGGCCTATCTGGCCAGATTCTGAGCCATAACGGCTAGTTTTTGATCCTCTATTAAAAGGGGTTCTCTTGGCTAGTTTTAGACAAGATTTGAAGAGGGTTTTTGAGCCAATTTTTTCCACCTTTCTCAGAGGTTTTCTAACAAGTTTTAGAGCTTAAATTCTATATCAAAAAGAGTGTCTACAAGAGTGATACTCTTGTTCCAAAAAAGATTTCTTGAGTTTTTCCTCCACAAATATATCCTAGTTTTTCTCACAAAGCTTGAGTTTTTATTGCCATATCTATCCTATAGGAGCTTTGTTGTGAGAGTATTTTTGGTGATCAAAGCGTAGAGATCACCAAGGTATCATCACTGTATTTGAGGAGGCGAACTTGAGAGTTCGCATTGTGTAGAGTTCTTAAGGGAGCTCATTGTAGAGGTGTGACCTGGGCAAGCTAGTGTGCTTACATGTGTTACTCTTGCGGGAACAAGAGAGGGCTTGTGAGTCTAAGTGTTCTAGAGTTAACTCGTTGTAGGTGTTGCAACACTGAATGATCTTGCGGGATCGTTATAGTGAAAATCCTTCATAGTGGTGAAGGCGGAGATGTAGAGCAAGTGTGCTCAAACTTTGAAACAATTATTCCGTGTTTTCGATTGCTTATCTCTCTCTCTTACTTGTCTATATATCTTGCGTGCTTATATTGTTTATCTTTTTTATGCTTGATATACTTGTGCTCAATTGAATATATGCTTGGGATTGTTTGCTCACACTTGTATTCAACCAAGAGAGTCATAGTGACACCTCAACTCTTAATTTAGAGGAATCTTGAGAAGATAGTCCAGAGCCCTTCACTAGGAATTCACTACACTCTTGAGTTATATTTTGTGTGTTAGCTTAATGGTTTTTATTTGTACAATTGGTTTTTAATTCCGCATTAGTTTGCATTAGATTAGCTAGTGATGTGACTACAGTTGTGAAGAGCTGCTCAGTTTGTCAAGTTACTAAAGGCCTAGCTCAAAATACAAGCTTGTATACACTTTTGCCCGTTTTAAAAGATAGTTGGGAAGATTTGAGCATAGATTTCGTGTTAGGACTTCCTCGCACACAAAGGGAGTAGACTCTATCTTCATAATAGTTGATCGATTCTCCAAGATGGCGCACTTTATTCTTTACCAGAAGACATCTGATGCATCACAAGTAGCCAAATTGTTCTTCTAAGAGATTGTGAGACTGCATGGCGTGCCGAGCTTCATTATTTCAGATCGAGATAACAAATTCTTGGCGACGTTCTGGATTACTCTATGGGTGAAATTTAACACAACTCTAAAGTACAGTAGTATAGCACACTCGCAAACTGATGGCAAAACAGATGTTGTTAATGGCCCCTAGGAAACTTATTGAGAAGCAATGTGGAGACAGGCCAAGAGCATGGGATCAAGCATTGCCTCAAGCAGAGTTTGCTTACAATATCACAATTCATAGTTCAACGGGTATGTCACCCTTTTTTATTGTCTATCAGCAGGTACCTCATCATCTTCTAGACTTAGCCAAATTGCCCATTAGCAAGAAGTTTAGTTATGCAGCTAATGCCATGGCTGAGCAAGCAATAGATATTCAAAAGGAAGTTCGAACAAGATTGGAGAAATCTAATGCAAGGTACAAAGCCGCTACTGATAGGAAGAGGAGAGAAAATGTTTTCAAAGAAGAGGACATGGTAATGGTATACTTGAGAAAGGAAAAAATTCCTGCCGAGTCCTACAACAAGTTGAAATCAAGGAAGTATGGGTCGTTCATAATTATAAGGAAGATCAATGATAATTCTTATGTTGTAGATCTTCCAAGTGACATGGCAATGCCAAAACGTTCAACGTCGTAGATCTCCATGTATATTACCCTACCAAGAAACTATATCTAGATGATAGCTCGAGGACGAGTTTTTTGAAGAGAGAGGGACTGATGTAGGAGATCAAGAAGAGAAGGGCTGATTTAGTTACCTGTCGATAGCATCTTTCAACTGTCTACAAGCTTTTACAGTGAGTCAGGGAATTACAGACCTGTCGACAGTACTCTTCGGCTGTCGACAAGCTTTAACAGAAAGTCAGAGAATTACAGACATGTTGACAGCACTCTTCGACGGTCGATAGGCCTACTGCCTATTAGAGTTTCCTACTTTGTTTAGGAGTTATTTTTTAGGTTCATTTTGTATTCCAATTTGTTTTATTTCTATTTCTTTATTTTAGTCTCCTAGTTAGAGAAGTACTCTTATTTTACTTGTCTATATAAAGGCCGTTGTATCCTAGTTTTTTATTATTCAACTTTTAATCAATAAACTTTTGAGTTTTTCCACATATTTGCTCATGGATTTGAGTTGTTCCTTTTAGTTCTGGATTCAGATCACTCTTGCTCATGGATTCGAGTAGTTACCCCTACCTGGAGATCTCTCCAGGGTTCATCAGCACTAGAATGAGATCTAGTCCGCATCGCTCGTCTTCTTTTCTTTCCCGTCTGCATCATAATGTGATATTGTTAGCACATAAAGTCTTTCAGCAAGTTTCCACATAGTTTACTGGATGCTGATTAGAGAAACAAATGAGAATAAGAACAATTATTGTATGTAATTGTATTCACAAGTAGGAATGTAGAAAACAGATGTATTGCTACTTTTAGATTGTGTCTCAGAATCTGCCCCCGCCCCCCGCCCCCTGTTGATGGGCATAATCTAGTTCCTCAATTAGATAGTGATTACTTTGAAAAAGTAAAGTTGGGATTAATCTTATTGTGTTTCTTTCTATATTTTCGATTGTTAGAGCCAAATCCTTTTGAATAATGCTAGTCAGACTTTTTCCAGATCGTCGATTTAGTCATTTGGGTCTGTAGACCCGAGGTCTGAGTATCATTTATCTATACTCAGAATGTGTTTGACATGTCGAAGTTAGCAATTAAGATTTAGTGTCTTGGAAAAAGAGAACTAGAAAAGAGTTAGGAATTAATTATTTTCTGTTATTTTATTGGAATTAGACTTAGTCAGAATTAGTGTGGCGCTAATTCCATCTTTTTGGTGGAATTTGTTAGTTCTAGGAATCAATCTGACAACTAATCAATATCACTGATCTAATTGGGCAGGTCGGTGAATATCAGGAGGGAGGTTTTCCATTCAATAGAACGTTTCTTAATTACAGAACCACCTTTCTATTGGCCTAGAGGCCCTTCGCTCTAGTTTTGATGATGATTAACTCATGTAGTTATAGTATACTAATAATCTCGAGATATTTAGTTTCAGACATTGATCAAGTTATTAGTAGATGATTAGCTTCAACAAAAGAGTTTTGAAGCTTTCAATGTTGATTCAAGAGCTCGAGCGTCAAGATTGCATCTAGTACTCGTGGGAGTCAAGCTCGTTTGGATCGGTTTTGGATCGAGTCGACTTGGAGAAGGAGTTCTACAAGAAGACCTCGGTTTGTTTAGTTTAAAATTGTTTAGATTATTATAAAGATTAGATAGTGTTGATATGCTTAAGTTCACAATACACACACAAGTTTAGAGTTTATTGGTTTTTGGTTTAACCGATATTGGATTTCATGTCAAAAACATAGATATAAATCTTTATATATATATATTGGATTCTATCCATATACAATATGTTTCAAATTTATTTCAATATCATGTTTTTGTATTTACATGTGTTTTGAAAAAATCGGATTTCCATTTCAAAAATCTAAGTTTTGGAAAAGAAGGATTTTGGTTTAAGGCAAAATTTCAAGAACACAAAAACGGTTCAAATTGTTTATAACATGTGTTGAATTTTTGTCACACATATTTGTATTTCAAAGATATAATAAGAACTTATTTTTGTGAAATTTATGTATATTTTATGAGATTTTTTAGAAGGCAAAAAGACAAGTTTTTAATCCCTATATAACCTGGACTGGCCTTCTACCGGTCGACCGGACGGTCGACCGCTGCAGAAGTCGGTCGATCGGTCCGGTCGACCGACGTGCACGGACATGCACGCTAGCTTGGATTGGTGGGCCGGTCGACCGTCCAGAGAGCTCTGCTATCTGGAAATGGCCCCGCTCGACCGGCAAGAGTTTTGCTCTCTGTATCAAGTTCCAGTCGACCAGGCAGTTGACCGGCCAGAAAGTCGTTGCTCTCTGGTTCCAGGCCCGGTCGACCGGGTGGTCGACCAGTGGCACAACGATCATAAAAATGACCGTTGGCCGGTCGACTGGGCGGTCGACCGGAAGGGCATTTCTGCCCTTTGCTGCTGCCAACGGGCAGATTCTGTTTTTGGTTATAAATACCCACTTCTTTGGCTGATTTCACTAAGATTTGAGAAGAGAAAATTTTACATCTTTCAAGTATTTTTTAGCAAGAGTTTTTGGTGTTAAAAGTTTTATTTATATTTGTCTTTAAAGTGTTGGAATTTCAAAGAAAATAGAGTTTTTTGGGAATTGGTTTTTTTATCTAAATTTCTATATCTATTTGGAGATTTTCTCAAATATTTTTCTTTGCTCCAAATACTTTATTTTCTCACACTTGAGCTATCATATCTATCCTATCTATAGGATCTTGTTTTAGTGAGAAAAATTGGTTTGTGGTTATTGATACCACCAAGGGTTGTAACCTTCCATACTTTGTGATATCCCTCTAGTGAGAGGTGATTGTGTTGATATCGCTTTAATGAGAGGTGATTGTGAAAGTTGTGTTGGTATCCCTCTTAGTGAAGAGGTGATTGTGGAGTTGTAGCTTTGAGCCTTTATCCCTCGTGTGTGAGGTTGAGCTTGTTTGGCTATGTGTCTATCCCTCTAAGTGTAGAGGGGATTTGTGTTGAGCCTTGCCTCTTGTGTAGAGGTTGTATTGGTTGAGAGAGGAGTTGTATACTCTCGGTTTGTATTACCCAAATCCTCAGTGGAGGTTCCCTGTGTGGGAAGTCCTGTGTGGACGCTATAGTGAAAATCCTTCTGTGTGAAGGTGGGGACGTAGAGCTGGGTGCTCGAACCTCGAAATATATCTTTGTGTTTGTGTTTGATCCACTATCTCTAACTCTCTCTTCCTTATATTGTGCATTGAATCATATTGTTCATATCTTATATATACTTGGGTTTGTTTGTGTGCCATACTTGTGTTCAATCAAGAGAGCTTCATATAACATCTCAACTCTTATTTAGAGGAATTTAAAGGAGGCAGTCCAGAGCCTTTCACCGGAAATTCAGCTACACTCTTTACTTACACTAAGTGTGTTGCAATTAAGTTTTAATTCCGCATTATTTGTCATTAGATTAGCCATACACCTATTCACCCCCCTCTAGGTGTACTTTCAATTGGTATCAGAGCCTACGCTCTTGATATTAGGTTTAACCACCTAGGAGTAAGATCTTGATTTGCTAATCTATAGTTGCATTTGCACACATATTGTTTACACACTCTCATGGACTTCATGACCCTCCCATGTATGATTCTTCCAACATTGTTGTTTGGAAAGTTAGGATGTCCATGTACCTAAAAACCCTAGGTTTGCATGTTTTCCTTGCCGCTACCAAGAAATCTTATCTTGGTAATAGCAAGCATATAGAGGCCAATGCACAAGCCTTAGAGGCACTTAGAAGCACTCTAAATAAAGAATATTTATCTATGGTTTCTCATTGTGATTCCGCTTTTGCAGTGTGGAACACTTTGACCTCTCCCGAGCTTCAAACGCTAAACATTATGGAGGAGGAATCTAGTGGAGGAAAATCCGAATAACATTGCCACATGGTCCAAGGGAAAGACTCCCATGAGTTACATTCAGAAACTCAACTAAATGATAGTGCTAGTTCTTCCGGCGATGAATTTGTTGATGCCGATGCTTTAAATGAAGAACTATCTATTGTTTGTGAAAATCTTTTACAAAAATACCAACACTTGAAAAGAAAAGCTTTACACTAAAAGAAGAAAATAAGGATTTGTTTTCAAAACTTGATTTGGCTTTGCAAGAAAAGGTTGAAATTTCTAATGAAAGGGACTCATTGAAATCCCAACTTGATCTTGCCCTAAATGAAAACAAAATCTTAAAAAGTAAAAATGATTGTGATGAAGTTTTGAAGAAAAATGAAGTTTTATCTTGAAAACTTATTTTTGTTTTAAAAGCAAATGATTCTTTAAAAAACAAAATTGCTTCTATTTCAAAAGAGTTAGATTTGGTTTCAAAGAAAAATATTTCTTTGAAAAATGATATTGACTTATATGTTTGCCATGCTAATGTAGCTTCACATTCTAGTATTTCTAATGCATGCACCATCTCTTCTTCTATAATTGAAAATGATATATGTATGTTAAAAAAGAGCGTTGATTGTTTGGGCTCCACTTTGAGCCAATGTACCATGAACCACACACAGTTGGAATCCATGTTTCGCAAGAAACATGCTCCTCATATGCATGCACACCAAACATGGCATACACATGCTCATCATGCTCACTCACATGATTTCATGTATGCTCATGTATACACTTGTACACATTGTGGACGTAAGGGTCACCTTGTAAAGTTTTGCTATGATAGAATACATAATGAAAAATTTGCAAATAGATTTGTTTGGGTTAGGAAAGGAGCTAAGCCCCATGGACCCAAAAGAGTATGGGTACCAAATCCACTCCTATTTTATTTGATGTAGGTGTGGGCTCTCACTTGACGTGAGAGATGTTGGTGCCTTGAGGTGAATGCGTTCCGAGCTAAACGGTAACTGTTTTGGACACATCAATTTCAAGGGGAGCTTGGTGGAAAGACCACCATGGTTTGGAGATATAGAGACGTGCCTTATTGGTTTTGGTAACGATCTCTAACTCCTTATTTTGTTTACATGCTTTCATATTATTCATTTTTAGCATGTTTTGATGTTTCATGATTATTATGTTAAATGCCATGAAAATTAGATTAGTGATATACATGTATAGTAATTGAGATACACCCATGTTTATTTGAACTTATATTTTTATGTTCTCACTTTAGTTTAACTATTGTGTGTATCATGAATCTAAGACATGTGCATTTACTTAATGATCATATTGATTTATGTTTTGTTTTATGCTTCATGTTTTGATTACATGTTTAGATGTAGTTTTCATTAAAACTTGTGTATATACTTATACAACTAGTGAGCCGTAAATAGAGTATTATATGTTTATGCTTGATTACTCATTTGTACTCATTAGATTTATTAATATAGCCTAGTTTTGATGATTCATGCATTTCAGACTTGTATTCCCCTTTGTACATGTTTTTATATGTTTATCTTCATGTATATGTAAATTTTATCTAAAACTATTGGGTATACATGTGTAATCTTGAGTCATTTGCTTTTCACGTAATATTCTATTATGGACTCAATTGTGTTTGGATATGTATGTATACTTCTAGTTTTGACAAAACATACATATGCCTTGAATTTGGTATTATTTTATGAAAATTAAATTTTCATGTTTTTTATATTTGTAAAGGAATTTCATATTGAGCCTTCTTGCCTATTCCCATGATTATACTTTTCACATCACTCTTGTACACTCACATTACTTGATGTTTTCTCATGGCTTTATTTTCATGAGTATTATATGTGCTATATAGACTTTGAGTGTTGATTGTGTGATTTTCATATTTTCATGGAGATATTCTTCTTTTATTCCCTACTTGAAGGATCGTACTAATTTTCAAGTTTATCTAAAACTAGTAGCTTATTTTTTCATTTTGGAAGAGTTTTCAATTATGCTAAACTTATTTTCAAACTTATTTTTGAAAACCCCTTCCATCGATTGGTGGTTAGACGGGCGACCATGCCTTATATGCTCATATTGAAAATCATTTTAAACATGTGCTTGATTGGGTGGTCTTTATGAGTTATACATTTGATCCTTATTGTGTTTTCAATTGGTATCACAATTGATATCTATTTTGTATACTCATATTTGTTTATATATATGTATGCTTCAACTTCAAATAATATCAATTTCGATTGGTATTAAATTTTTAATACATATATATATGTATTTTGATTGTACTTACTATATCTTTATATATTATAGCACAAATTTTGTTATACTAAGCTTGATCTAGTCCTTAATGGTAATTATTTTTAATTGGTATCTACACAAGCTTATGCATCGTTTTCATTTGTATTTCATAAAGGGGGAGAAAATTCATGTTTTACCTTTAAATCGGTTTTGTTTACAATTGGTATCTTACTCCCACTCTTTATGTTGAAAAATGATATTTGTAAATTGATATCTTAATTTTCAATTGGTTTCCTTCGCTCCTAATGAAAAATATGTTCAACTGGTATATGTTTCATTTTCAATATTGGTATCAAAAATCTTAAATTGATATTATTCTCTATTTGGTATCTCTATTGCAAAATGATTTTAGTGTTTAACCAAAAAATTGGTTTATGTTTTTCAATTGGTATCATACTTCATTTTATATTAGTATCTATATTGAAATGAGTTATGTTTACCTAAAAATTTGATTTTTATTTTCATTTGGTATCAATACTTACCATATATATATTCTTACATTTGGTATCAAAATTATAAAATATTTTCAATTGGTACTAATATTTACAATTGGTATCAAGATTTAATATATATATATATATATATATATGTTTCAATTGGTATCAAAAACACACAATGTTTCATTCTCTATTGGTATCAAAATTTTACAAGATGTTTTCAATTAGTATCTTTTGGTACTTTAAAATTTTGTATAGTTTCTATTGATATCATAATTTGGTATCATAATATTTTGATGTTTGTTGCCTATATGCAAGAGAAGCTTAACATCTTCTCTATATATAACTTTATTGTTTGATAAAAAGAAAATTTCTTTTGAGTTTATTTTGTACCCCTTTGTTGATGAATTGACAAAAAGGGGGAGAGAAATTTGAAGTTTCATATATGCATGTTATGCATGTTTAGTTTTTGCATGTTTACTTTTGTTTACTTTTACCATTGGTATATATGTTTTACAATTGATATAAAGAGCAATTGATATCATGCATGTTTATTTATGCATGTTTATGCATATCTATATTGAGCATTCATTGCATATATTTATTGTTTATTACTATGCATGAGTCAAGGGAGAACTTCTATGAAGCTTAACTTTAATCCATGCATATATAATTCCATGAGTTTTGTCATCATCAAAAAGGGGAGATTGTTGGCCCAGAGGCCCTTCACTCTAGTTGTGATGATGATTAACTCATGTAGTTATAGTATACTAATAATCTTATGATATTTAGTTTCAGATATTTAATCAAGTTATTAGTAGGTGATTAGCTTCAACAAAGGAGTTTTCAAGCTTTCAATATTGATTCAAGAGCTCGAGCGTCAAGATTGCATCTAGTACTCGGTTGGAGTCAAGCTCGTTTGGATCGGTTTTGGATCGAGTCGACTTGGAGAAGGAGTTCTACAAGAAGACCTCGGTTTGTTTAGTTTAAGATTGTTTAAATCATTATAAAAATTAGATAGTGTTGATATGCTCAAGTTCACAATACACACACAAGTTTAGAGTTTATTGGTTTTGGTTTTCGGTTTAACCGAGATTAGATTTCATGTCAAAAACATAGCTATAAATCTTTACATTTATATTGGATTCTATCCATATACAATATGCTTCAAAGTTGTTTCAATATCATGTTTTTGTATTTATATGTGTTTTAGAAAAATCGAATTTCCATTTCAAAAATTCAAGTTTTGAAAAATACGGATTTTGGTTTAAGGCAAAATTTCAAGAACACAAAAATGGTTCAAATTGTTTATAGTATATGTTATTTTTTGTCACACATATTTGTATTTCAAAGATATAATAAGAACTTATTTTTGTGAAATTTATGTGTATTTTATGGGATTTTTTAGAAGGCAAAAAGACAAGTTTTTAATCCCTATATAACCTAGACCTGGCCTTCTGCCGGTCGACCGCTGCAGAAGTCGGTCGACCGACGTGCACAGACGTGCACGCCAGCTTGGGCTGGTAGGCCGGTCGACCGGGCGGTCGACCGTCCAGAGAGCTCTGCTCTCTGGAAATGGCCCTGGTCGACCGGCAGAGAGTTCTGCTCTCTGTATCCAGTTTCACTTGACCGGGCGGGCGACTGACCAGAGAGCCGTTGCTCTCTTGTTCTAGGCCCGATCGATCGGGCGGTCAACCGGTGGCACAATGGTCATAAAAATGACCATTGACTGGTCGATCGGGCGATCGACCGGAAGGGCATTTCTGCCCTTTGCTGCTGTCATCGGGCATATTCTGTTTTGGGTTATAAATACCTACTTCTTTGGCTAATTTCACTAGGATTTGAGAAGAAAATTTACGTCTTTCAAGTATTTTTCAGCAAGAGTTTTTGGTGTTAAAAGTTTTATTATATTTGTTTTTAAAGTGTTGGAATTTCAAAGAAAATAGAGTCTTTTGGGAATTGGTTTTTGATCTAAATTTCTATATCTATTTGGAGATTTTCCCAAGTATTTTTCTTTGTTCCAAACACTTTATTTTCTCACACTAGAGCTATCATATTTATCTATCTATAGGATTTTTTTTAGTGAGAAAAATTGGTTTGTGGTTGTTGATACCACCAAGTGTGTAACCTTCCATACTTTGTGATATCCCTCTAGTGAGAGGTGATTGTGAAAGTTGTGTTGGTATCCCTCTTAGTGAAGAGGTGATTGTGGAGTTGTGGCTTTGAGCCTTTATCTCTCTTGTGTGAGGTTGATCTTGTTTGGCTAAGTGCCTATCCCTCTAAGTGTAGAGGTGATTTGTGTTGAGCCTTGCCTCTTGTGTGGAGGTTGTATTGATTGAGAGAGGAGCTGTGTACTCTCGATTTGTATTATCCAAATCCTCAGTGGAGGTTCCCTATGTGGGAAGTCCTGTGTGGACGCTATAGTGAAAATCCTTCTGTGTGAAGGCGGGGACGTAGAGCTGGGTGCTCGAACCTCAAAACATATCTTTGTATTTGTGTTGATCCACTATCTCTAACTTTCTCTCTCTCTTATATTGTGCATTGCATCATATTGTTCATATCTTATATATGTTTGGGTTTGTTTGTGTGCCATACTTGTGTTCAACCAAGAGAGCTTCATATAGCACCTCAACTCTTATTTAGAGGAATTTAGAGGAGATAGTCTAGAGCCTTTCACCAGAATTCGGCTACACTCTTTGATTACACTAAGTGTGTTGCAATTAAATTTTAATTCCGCATTATTTGTCATTAGATTAGCCGTAAACCTATTCACCCCCCTCTAAGTGTACTTTTACTTTCAATTACCTTCTTTGATTGAACACCAATTAGACTGGTATAAGTCAGTCTCAATATACTGTATATCAGTATAATCCCTGTATAAAGAATATTAAGTCACATATATAGTATTTGGAGTGAGGTACGCTTATAGCGAATCTCCTTAAGACAATTATGTCCCCCACTACGGTGCTAACGGGTTACTGGACGCTGGTTTCCCAAATATAACACTCCTTCAAGGTATTTGGATAGTACTACCCAATTACCGTACGGTCGAACCATAGTTAACCAATGCCTTCACAGGATTTTCAATGCAGCAGAACCAAGACAAATCTCAGGGAGAATATTTGTCTTTACTTTGGAGGAACACCCACTGTAGAGAAAGGAGGGAGTAGAAGAATATTCTTCTTCAGAAGTCACATATTCAGACAACAATTCTATTAAAGAATCTATTGAATTTTCTGAGCCTTCTTTCAGAATGAATCTTGCTTCAGAATCTGAGTTACTTCTTCACTTTCACTTCGGAATCCGAGTTTCAGAAGAACGGAGAGAGAGATGCATTTTTTTCACAGTATGTTTTAAAATGAAAGAAAGGAGCGCTATTTATAGTGCTCCGGGAAGGGCAGGGCGTAATTTGGAGTCCGAACGGTTGCAACGGTTCGGTCTGAACTGTTGCAATGGATCGTTCCAGACAGAAACCGCACAGACCGCTGCAACGGTTAGAGTGTCATTTCCTTTCAGCCGTTGCACGGGTCCGGATGGAGCAGGCGTGATCCGCTGTAACACCGTACCCATGAGGCTCGGTTCAAAAAGAACCGGACCAGGTAGGGAACCCGAACTCGAACCCAAGCTCAGGGCTCCAGGCTCTGGCTACAGCTCCGGCACTAGTGCCGGCGGGTCGCCGCCGCCGCCAGCGGTGCGCGCGCGTATCGGCATGATTTCCCCCTAATCGCGCATGAAAACTCCAAGTACCCAAAGGACACACCATTTCTTCCCATTTTTCTCTATTTAAACACTTCAAACTTCCATCCCATGTCCAATGTAGGACTAAATACTTTTAGCTACCTTTAGTCCCATTTGGCTTTTGAATTAGGCAAATTTTAGACTTGAATATATCATTTATTCGAAGTCGGAATTGAATATGTGAATATACCACATTCATCCCCAACGGAAGGAAAATACACTCCAACCATTATCCAATTGATTCTATCAACGGATCTCGTCGTAATTCAACTCAAAAATTCACATTTAATTCTTCATATTTCCCAACAATTCCCCACAATGAATGGAGATTCAAGGAATTATCACACAAAGAGACTAACTCTATAGTGAAAGGTACTTTAGAAAAGAAACTGCATTAGGATAGGTGAATTAGGTCTTGAACCTTCTATAGCGAAAACTTTATCGGACTTACTGGCTAAGCAGTGAACTAAGTCTTAAACTGTTAGCCTTTAGTGTAAGCTAAGTCAACAAGCTTCACACAGTAACTTTTCAAATCAACTTTGGTTATCGGTTGTGTCCATTTTAACCCTGGACATTCTTAGTTTTAGAGAGTATCTTTAGGGAATAACAGCCTCCATAGAAATTTTCAAAGAGCCGACCCAGCTCTGTACTCACATAGGTAATTGTCTTATTAAGAGTAGTCTACTCTACTACACTTGTTTTAATAACAAGATATAGGCATCATTAAAAGCGTTAAGCTTATCCTTAATCCACTTGTAGAAAATACTTGTTTGCACCTTAGGAATGGATTGGAGTCAAGCTCCTAAGTGCTTACTTGCTGAGTCAATCATAACTAGTTTTTTTTCTCATGAACTTAGTCCGTGGGATCTCCAGTCGCTAAGTGAGGTTTCTATTAAGCTAACTCCGTAAGGTTAGGCTTTTAGACCCATTCCCCTCGATGCGCAGTTTATACGCCCTCCCCTCGATGGAGGTTATTCTTATTACTGATAAATAAGTATCAAAGTAGTCAAGTCCTTCCTTTGTCGATAACCCTTGGCTACTAATCTAGCCTTGTACTTATCGATAGATCCATCGGGTTTTAATTTTCTTTTGAAAATCTACTTACTCCAAATTAGTTTACTGACAGGAGGTAAGTTTGCCAATTCCCAAGTATTATTACTTAGTATGGATTCTATTTCGCTATTTATAGCTTCTTTTCACGTTTGTGCTTCTGGGTAGACAAAACCTCTTTAAATGTTTGAGGTTCTCTTTTAATAGCATATGTTATGAAATCTGGACCAAAAGATTTTGAGATTCTAGATCTCTGACCTCTTCTTGGTTCAATTTTCATATTCACAATTGGTTCCTTGGGGCTTTCATCTCTGAATGCCATCTCATGTGTTCTTTTCTCAGAAGTCTTTTCTGTTTCCTGTTTATATGGAAGATGTCTTCAAAGAACACAACATCTCTAGATTCGATAATCATGTTTACGTAAATATCTGGTATTTCTGATTTATGAACCAGAAATCTTTAGGCACTACTATTCAAGGCATAACTTATGAATATGCAGTCCATAGTTCTTGCTCCCAACTTAGTCTTTTTAGGCAATATGCTAGTACCTTTGTAAGGCACCTCCATATTTTGAGGTAATGGTAGGAAGGTGTCCTTCCATGCCATAATTTAAATGGTATAAGACCAAGTTTATTGTGGGGTACTCTGTTTAGAATATAATTTGCAATTAACAGAGCTTCCCCCCACAAGTTCTGCGAAGCTTCAAAACTTACGAGCATAGAATTGACCATCTCCTTCAAAGTTATGTTCTTCTGTTCAACAATTTTATTTTGCCGCGGAGTATATGGTGCTGTAGTTTGATGGATTATACCAAATTTAACACATAACTCACTAAAATCATTTGATTCATATTCTCCGCCTCGATCAGATTTTAGAATCTTGGTATTCTTATTAGGTTGATTCTCAACTTCGGCTTTGTATATTATAAACATATTCATTGCCTCATTCTTACTGTTTAGAAGATACACATAATAATATCTTGTACAGTCATTAATAAAAGTAATAAAAACTTTTTCCCGCCTCTAGTTGGCGTAAACTTCAAGTCACACAAATCGCTATGAATTAACCCTAAAGGTTCTGTATTTCGATCAATTGAATGAAATGAATTATTGACGAACTTGGCCTCAACACAAATCTCACACTTGCGAATTTCTTCCAAGTTGAGTTTAGGAATATATCATAAATTAGACAAGTTTTTTAAAGACTTGTAATTTATATGCCCTAATCTAGCATGCCATAAAATAGGAGACTCAAGCAAATAAACATAAGACTTTCTTTATTTATAAGTTTAGGGTAAAAATACACTGATTTTTTGTCCACAACTGCAACATTGGCCTTAAAAGGCTATCAACAAGATAACCTTTTCCCACATACACCCCACCCTTAGTAAGTAAAAATTTATCGGATTCGAAAACCATTCTAAATCCTTTCTTACTAAGTATTGATCCAGAGATTAGATTCTTGCGTATATCTAGAACATGTAGCACATCGTTCAGAGTAAGCTCTTTTCCAGATGTCCACTTCAGGCTGACTTTTCCTTTTCCCTCAACCTTGGAGACGGCTGAGTTTTCCATGAAGAACTGCTCATCTTGCTTTAGTTTTTGATATTCAGAGAATAATAATTTCTCAGAAAAGATGTACCGAGTAGTCCCAGTGTCTACCCACCAATCCTTATTGTTGGTCATTAGATTTCACTTCTGACACTACAGCTGAAAGGCTTGGCGACGTATGGTCGATCAGGTTTGCCTGTGGATGGTTCTTGTTCTTTTTGAGATGGTTGCGACATTCATTCGTCTTATGTCCCAGATGTAGCAAGTTCCCTTGAAGTGCATGTTCTTACCTTCTTAGACCTTGCCTTTGTACGCTTGGGCAGTTTTCTTTCGCTTTATGGCTTTGAAAGTAGACGCTTTTCCCTTTGAGTCTTCGATCACATTGGCTTTGGCTTCATAGGAGTTCTTATTGTTCCTTTTCTCAGACTTTCTGTTGTCCTCCTCAATTTGAAGCCTCACAATGAGATCTTCCAACTTCAGCTTCTTGCACTTGTGCTTTAAATAGTTATTAAAATCTTTCCATGCAGGTGGGAGTTTCTCCACAATAGTAGCAACCTGAAAGGTTTTAGGTAGATTCATACTTTCAGCCTCTATCTCGTGCAAGATAAGTTGAAACTTTTGCACCTGACTGATCACAGTCTTGTTGTCCACCATATTGTACTCTAGAAATTGTCCTACGATGAACTTCTTGGTACCAGCATCCTCAGTCTTGTACTTCTTATCAAGACTGGCTCATAACTTTTTTGTCATTGTGATTGGACTGTAGACATTGCAAAGAGAGTCATCCAGTCCATTTAAAATATAATTTTGGCAAAGGAAATCACTTTGCGTCCATGCATCGACTGCAAGGACTGAGTCCCGATCAGTTCCGGGTTCTGGTGGATCCTCTTGCAGGAATTTGGCCAAATGCAGAGTGGTCAAGTAGAAGAGCATCTTCTGTTGCCACCTCTTGAATTTTGTGCCATTGAATTTTTCTGACTTCTCCAGCTTCGGGTTAGGAATTGGAGCATGCATTAAAGTTTGAATCCGCATGTTTGGTGCCTTACTTGAGCTCTCTTGATTAGTCTCAGACATTTTCTGCAATTTCAAGCAGAACAGAAGTAACTTCAGTACATAATTGTCTTAAGAATGTTAAATCTAGAAATTAATCTGACAACTAATCAATATCAACGGTCTGATTGGCCAGGTCGGAGAATATCAAGTGGGAGGTTTTCCGTTCAATAGAACGTTACTTAATTACAAAACCACCTTTCAATTACACTCCTTGGTTAAACACCAATTAGACTGGTATAAATCAGTCTTATATACTGTATATCAGTATAACCCTTGTATAAAGAATATTAATTCACTTATACAGTTCTTAGAGTGAGGTACGCTTATAACGAATATCCTTAAGATAATTACGTCCCCGGCTACGGTGCTAACTGATTGCTGAACGCTGGTCTCCTAAGATACAACACTCCTTCACGATATTTGGATAATACTACCAAATCACCGTACGGTCAAACCGTAGTTAACCAGTACCTTCATAGGATTATCAATGCAGCAGGACTAAGACAAATCTCAGGAAGAATATTTGTCTTTACTTTGAAGGAACACCCACTGTAGAGAAAGGAGGGAGGTAGAAGAACATTCTTCTCTGGAAGTCACAGATTCAGACAACAATTCTATTAAAGAATCTGTTGAATTTTCTGAGCCTTCTTTCAGAACGAATCTTGCTTCAGAATCTGAGTTACTTCTTCACTTTCACTTTGGAATCCGATTTTCAGAAGAAGGGAGAGAGAGATGCATTTTTTTTTCATTGTATGTTTTAAAATGAGAGAAAGGGGCGCTATGTATAGCGCTCCGGGAAGGGCAGAGGTGTAATTTAGAGTCTTAACGGTTGCAACGGTTTGATCTGAACGGTTGCAACGGTTCGACGGATCGTTCCAGGCAGGAACCACACAGACCATTGCAACGATTCGCGTGCGATTTTTTCTTTCAGCCGTTGCACGGGTCCGAATGGAGCAGGCGTGATCCGCTGTAACACCGTACCCGTGAGGCCTGGTTCAAAAAGAACTGGACTGGGTAGGGAACCCGAACCCGAACCCGAACTCTGGGCTCCAGCTCCGGCGCCAGCCGCCTGCGCCGGCGGAGTGCATGTGGGTATGGTTTCCCCTAATCGCGCGTGAAAACTCCAAGTACCCAAAGGGCACACCCTTTGCTCCCATTTTTCTCTATTTAAACACTTCAAACTTTCATCCCATGTCCATGTGGGACTAAATACTTTTAGCTACCTTTAGTCCCCTTTGACTTTTGAATTAGGCAAACTTTAAACTTGAATATATCATTCATTCAAAATCGGAATTGAACATGTGAATATACCACATTCATCTCCAATGGAAGGAGAATACGCTCAAACCATTACCCAATTGATTTTATCAACAAATCTCGCCATAATTCAACTAACTATTCACATTTAATTCTTCATATTTTCCAACAATTCCCCATAATGAATGGAGATTCAAGGAATTAACACACAAAGACACTAACTCTATAGTGAAAGGTATTTTAGAAAAAAAACTGCATTAGGATAGGTGAACTAGGTCTTGAACCTTCCATAGCGAAACCTTTATCGGACTTACTGGTTAATCAATGAACTAAGTCTTGAACTGTTAGCCGTTAGTGTAAGCCAAGCCAACAAGCTTCACACAGTAACTTTTCAAATCAATTTTGGTTCTCGGTTGTGTCCATTTTGGCCATGAATATTCTTAGTTTTAGAGAGTATCTTTATGGAATAACAGCCTCCATAAAAATTCCCAAAGAGCCGACCCAGCTCTATACTCACATAGGTGATTGTCCTATTAAGAGTAGTCTACTTTACTCCACTTGTTTAATAACAAGATATAGGTATCATTAAAGCTTATTCTTAATCCACTTGTAGAAAGTACTTTATGCACCTTAGGAATTATTGGAGTCAAGCTCCTAAGTGCTTACTTGCTAAGTCAATCATAACTAGTTTTTTTTCCTCTTGAACTTAGTCTGTAGGATCTCCAGTCGCTAAGCGAGGTTTCCATTAAGCTGACTCCGTAAGGTTAGGTTTTTAGACTCATTTTCCTCGATACGCAGTTTATACGCTCTCCACTTAAACCTTTGATAAACAGATCCGCTAAATTATCTTTTGATGAGACAAAATCAACAGAGATAATTTCATTTGAGAGCAACTGCTCAACGATATTATGTCTACGATGAATTTGTCTAGACTCACTGTTATATATAAAATTTTATGTCCTAGATATAGCTGCTTGATTATCACAGTGAATGCATATAACGTGCATTGGCTTTGGCCATAATGGTATATCTTCAAAAAATTATCGAAGTCTTTCTGCTTCTTCTCTGGCCTTATCTAAGGCTAGATTTCATAGTGGAACGGGCAATACATGTTTGTTTGAAAGATTTTCAAGATACCGCTGCTCCTCCTAGAGTAAATACGTATCTGCTAGTTGATTTTGATTTCTCAGAATCTGTAATCCAATTAGCATCACTGTATCCTTCAAGTACAGGTGGATACTGTCCATATCTCAAGGCATATTCCTTGGTATGTGATACGTAACCTAATACTCATAGTAGAGCAGTCCAATGATCATAACTAGTTACTAGTGTATCTACTTAACTTGCTTATAGCGTAAGCAATATCGGGTCTAGTTCAATTCATTAAATATATTAAACTTCTGATAATCTGAGAATACTCCAAATGGCGTAATCCAGTTCTTGTATTCTTACGAAGGTGGATGTATTCTCCTTTATCCCATGATCCTTGAATCTTTCTATCATCTTATCCACATAGTGAGATTGAGATAGACTGATTTCATCTAGTGTTCTTATGATTTTAATTCCTAAAATTACATCAGCAACCCCTAGATCCTTCATTTCAAAATTGTTGGATAACATTTTTTTAGTGGACTTAATAATTTCAATATTAGTTTCAAGTATCAACATGTCGTCTACATAAAGACAAATAATGATACATGCATTTTCAACTATTTTAGTGTAAACACACTTATCGCATTCATTGATAGTGAATCCATCTTTGATCATGACACTATCAAATTTCTCATATTATTGTTTTGGAGCCTGCTTTAGATGGTATAAGGATTTTATCAATTATACACTTTGTGTTCTTGGCCCTTAACTATAAATCCTTCAGGTTGCTCTATATATATTTCTTCATTTAATTCACCATTTAAGAATGCAGTCTTAACATCCATTTGATGGATATTCAAGTTATGCAATACTGCAATTGCAATTAACATCCGAATGGAGGTTATTCTTATTACTGGTGAATAAGTATCAAAGTAGTCAAGTCCTTCCTTTTATCGATAACCCTTGGCTATTAATTTAGCCTTGTACTATCGATAGATCCATCGGGTTTTAATTTTCTTTTGAAAATCTATTTACTCCTAATTGGTTTACTGCCAGGAGGCAAGTTTGCCAATTCTCAAGTATGATTACTTAGTATAGATTCTATTTCACTATTTATAACTTCTTTCCATATTTGTGCTTTTGGGGGGTAGACATAGCCTCTTTAAATGTTTGAGGCTCGCTTTCAATAGCATATTCTATGAAATCTGGACTAAAAGATTTTGAGATTCTAGATCTCTGACCTCTTCTTGGTTCAATTTCTGTATTAACAATTGGTTCCTTAGGACTTTCATTTCTGAACGTCATCTCATGTGTTCTTTTCCCAGAAGTCTTTTCTTTTTCCCGTTTGTATGGAAAGATGTCTTCAAAGAACACATCTCTAGATTCGATAATTATGTTTACATGAATATCTGATATTTCTAATTTATGAACTAGAAATCTATAGACACTACTATTCAAGACATAACCTATGAATATGCAGTCCATAGTTCTTGCTCCTAACTTAGTCTTTTTAGGCAATGGTGCTTGTACCTTTGCAAGGCACCCCCACATTTTGAGGTAATGGTAGGAAGGTATCCTTTCATGCCATAACTCAAATGATATAAGACCAAGTTTCTTATGGGGTACTCTATTTAGAATATAATTTGCAGTTAACAGAGCTTCCCCCTACAAGTTCTGCGGAGCTCAAGAACTTACGAGTATGGCATTAATCATCTCCTTCAAAGTTCTGTTTTTCCGTTCAGCAATTCCATTTTACTAAGGAGTATATGGTGCTGTAGTTTGATGGATTATACCAAATTTTGCACATAACTCACTAAAATCATTTTATTCATATTCTCCGCCTCGATCGGATTTTAGAATCTTGATATTCTCGTTCAGTTGATTCTCAACTTCGGCTTTATATGTTATAAACATATTCATTACCTCATTCTTACTGTTTAGAAGAAACACATAACAGTATCTTGTACAGTCATCAATAAAAGTAATAAAATACTTTTTTCCGCCTCTAGTTGGTTAAACTTCAAGTCACACAAATCGCTATGAATTAACCCTAAAGGTTCTGTATTTCGATCAATTGAATGAAATGAATTATTGGCGAACTTGGCCTCAACACAAATCTCACATTTGCGAATATCTTCCAAGTTGAGTTTAGGAATATATCCTAAATTAGGCAAGTATTTTAAAGACTTGTAATTTACATGCCCTAATCTAGCATGCCATAAAATAGGAGACTCAAGCAAATAAATAGAAGACTTTTCTTTATTTATAAGCTTAGGGTACAAATATACTGATTTTTTGTCCACAACTGCAACATTGGCCTTAAAAAGGCCATCAACAAGATAACCCTTTCTCACATACATCCCACCCTTAGTAAGTAAAAATTTATCGGATTCGAAAACAATTCTAAATCCTTTCTTACTAAGTATTGATCCAGAGATCAGATTCTTGCGAATATCTGGAACATGTAGCATATCGTTCAAAGTAAGCTCTTTTCCCCAGATGTCCACTTCAGGGTGACCTTTCCTTTCCTTCAACCTTGGAGACAGCTGAGTTTTTTATGAAGAGTTGCTCATCTTGCTCTAGTTTTTGATATTCAGAGAATAATAATTTTTCAGAACAGATGTGCCGAGTAGCCCCGGTATCTACCCACCAATCTGAAAAACACCTAGAGGGGGTGAATAGGTATAATTGCTAATCTAAGAATCTTTTTAAACAGTTATGAATGAATGATGCAACGATCACTCAAAACAAGACTAAGAGCTATACCCTACCCGGTGAAGGGCTCTGAACTCCTTCCTCGTGATTCCTCTAAATAAGAGTTGGAGGTGCGTATTGCAATCTTATTGTATGAGTTACGATCGACAATATAACAAGAAATGAATAATATGCAATGATGAGTGCACACAAGATATATCACAAGTAATTGAAGCAATATCACAATCTAGAAATAATGAAGAAAAGATAACAATTGAAAGGAAAGCGAAATAGAGAGCAAGAGCAAAAAGGCAATCGTAAACACAAGTATTTGTTTTGAGGTTCGAGCCACTGCTCTACTCCCTGCCTTCACCTCCGTGAAGGGTTTTCACTATCCACCGAGGACTTTACAAAGGTCTACCGAAGACCGGAGTACCGAACTCCACCACTTACAAGCCTCTACCAAGAGGTATCTCCACAAGAGGAACAAGAAGAACAAGTAACCAAGTGATCACAATAATGATCACAAACTCTTTACAACACTTCTCTTTTACAACTCCTTATAGAATGAGGAGATTGAAATTTTGGCTCTAGAAGTGTAGTGAGAAAACGAAAGCTCAGTTATAAATTGATCTTGCTAGAAAACCACAACTGAAAAAAACCAAGAATGCAAGAGAGAATTGAGAGCTTTGAAACTTTTTCTTTCTTTTGAAAACTTGTAAACTAGGGATTTTCTTAGTGTCTTTGCAAGAGACCTATCTCCTCTATATATAGGGAGAGAAGGGATTAAAAACATATTTTAATTAAGCTTATTTGATCCCAAAATAATCACAATACTCAGAAAAAGTCTGCCACAAAAACAGTCTAAAACAGATTTTCAGAATTTCATCAAAGAGGAAATAGCCGTTGGCAGCTGGCAGGCTTGACGGTCGACCGGCCCGGTCGGCCGTCAGTCCTGCTGGCATATAGTCGTTGGGCACGGGTCGACCGGTCGCCGACCGGCAAAGAGAAGGAAACACAGTTTTGTATAGGCGGTCGGCCGACCGAAATTAACAGAGAGTTGGGGTTTACAGGTCGGCGACTAGTCGGCCGACCGACAGACGTGCACAAGCGTGCACGTCCTGGACACATGATCCGGTCGACCGGTACGGTCGACCGTTTATTTAGCCTGAACAGTAAAACTAGGAAGAAATTTTTGAACTTGAAAATTTTGAAGATAATTTTGTAGGTATATGAAGTCAAGTATCATGTTGTAAAAGATAGTTATACATGGTGTAAAAAGATATAGAATTTGTAAGGATTTTGGAATCATGTATAAGAATCAAGGCATGAACTAAAAACAAATACCAAAACTAAAAACTGTATTTTGAAAATGTGTGTGTGTGTGTATCCTAGAGCCAATATTCTACAACCCCAAACTTTAACAAACTATTTCTTACATTTCTTACATTGGTTCTAAAGGACTACAAGATCTTCAAGTGGGCTTCTCCATATGTGATCTTGTAAAGCTTGATACTTGAGCCCAAATTGAGGTGACTTGAGTCAAACATCTTCCTTTAGGGAAGAATGCTCCTAAAATCATTAGAACCCTGAAACACACTAAAACAACAAACATGATTAGTACAAATAACTATATATGTTTTGTGATCATCAAAACACACTCAAACGGGTGATTGTAACCTTGGGCCAACAATCTCCCCCTTTTTGATGATGACAAAACATATAGTTATTTTAAAAATGGGAAAGGAGCATGGAAGCTCCCCCTCAAATTATGCTATGTTAAAAATGAATTGGCTATATACATAAAGCATAAAACACAATGCACAAAACAAAATCCAAAGTGCATAAAACTTAAAACTCTAAAGTTAAAATAAACTAAACTAATAAACTAAACTTTTCTCCCCCTTTTTGTCATACACCAAAAGGGTAAACAAAATAAGAAATTTTCTTTCAAGAATCTATAATACAAACATTCAACTTGCCACAAATAAATGAAATCTAGCATAGTCTACAGGTTTTGTAAAAATATCGGAAAGTTGAAACTCGGTAGAAACATAATCAATATCAATATCACCTTTCTCATAATGATCTCTAAGAAAGTGATATCTAATGTCAATTGTGCTTAGTTTTACTATGTTGATTTGCATTTTTAGTCATATGAATAGTACTAGTATTATCACAAAATATTTTAATATGATCAAAATGCAAATCATAGTCAAGGAGAGTATGTTTCATCCAAAGAACTTGTGCACAACAAGCTCCGGCTGCAACATACTCCGCCTCGGCGGTTGAAAGGGCTACCGAATTTTGCTTTTTGGAAGACCAAGAAATAAGACAATTACCAAGGAATTGACATGTTCCACTTGTACTCTTCCTATCTGCCTACAACAACCCGCATAGTCGGCATCCAAAAAACTCTTCATTTCAAATAGTCCGGTTTCGGATACCACAAAACCATTTCAATTGCCCTTAAGGTATCTAATAATGCGTTTTACCGCTACTAATGAGACTCCTTAGGACATGATTGAAAACGAGCACAAAGACATACACAAAACATAATATCCGGCCTACTAGCCGTTAAATACAATAAACTACCAATCATGCTACGATAAAGTTTAATGTCTACACTTGTACCTTGTTCATCCTTATCAAGCTTTGTTGTTGTTGCCATAGGAGTTTTACTCACTTTAGCTCCTTCAAGCCCAAACCTCTTGATGAGTTCCTTTGTATACTTGGCTTGATTGATGAAGATCCCATCCTTCCTTTGCTTGATTTGGAGACCAAGGAAATAGTTGAGCTCCCCCATCATAGACATTTCGAATTCATCCTTCATGCATGACTCAAACACTTGGCAAAGAGATTCATTAGTAGAACCAAAAATAATATCATCTACATAAATTTGTACAATAAGAATATCATTCTCTACATGTTTTGTAAACAAGGTAGTATCAACGTTTCCTTTCTTAAAACTATTTGAAATTAAAAATGAAGAAAGTCTTTCATACCAAGCCCTAGGGGCTTGTTTTAAACCATAAAGTGCTTTATCAAGTTAAAAAACAAAATCTGGATGTGTAGGATCAACAAACCCGGGGTTGTTCAACATACACCTCCTCTTCAATAAAACCATTTAAGAAGGCACTTTAACATCCATTTGAAATAATTTAAAATCTTTAAATGATGCAAATGCAAGTGTCATCCGTATGGCTTCAAGCCGTGCTACGGGTGCAAAAGTTTCTTCAAAATCGATTCCTTCGATTTGAGTGTAACATTGGGCAACTAACCTAGCTTTATTTCTAACAACGTTACCCGATTCATCCAACTTGTTCTTAAAGATCCACTTAGTACCAATTGTTGGTCTATCGTGGGGCCTAGGAAAAGGTGCCAAACTTGGTTGCGCTCAAATTGATTGAGTTCCTCTTGCATGGCAAGCAACCAATATGAATCGGCCTCAGATTCGAGGACGTTCTTGGGTTCAACATGAGAAATAAATGCATAGTGCCCACAAAATCATGAAGTTTAGAGCGAGTGGTTACCCTTTAGATACTTCACCTATAACGAGGTCCTTGGGATGATGTGGATTGTATCTCCAATCCTTTGGAAGTTGTTGAGTAGGCTCTACTTCAATTGTTTGAATTTCATTTCCTTGAACCTCTTCTACTTTAGCTTCACTTCCTTCATCATCCTTTGGCTTGCCTCCAATGGTAGGTGAATCCTCCAAGGTAACTTTCTCCAAACCTTCATCCAAAGAATCTATTTCTACAACATTCTTAACAAACAAGTTAAATTCTTCAAACTTCACATGAATAAACTCTTCAATAGTTAAAGATGACTTGTTAAAAACTCTATAGGCTTTACTAGTGTTGGAATAGCCAACAAAAATAGCCTCATAAGATCTAGCATCAAATTTTCCTAGATTATTTTTTGTATTTAAAACAAAGCACTTGCATCCAAAAACTTTAAAATAAGAGACATTAGGTTTTCTAGAAAAATAAATCTCAAAAGAAGTTTTTGAAAAGTATTTTTGCATAAGAAAACACGATTTGATATATAGCATGATGTATTAACGGCCTCGGCCCACAAATAATGTGGGAGACCATATTCACTAAGCATTGTCCTAGCCATCTCTTGTAATGTTCGATTTTTCAGTTCAACTACTCCATTTTGTTGTGGGGTTCTAGGACAAGATAGTTAATGCTTAATTCTTTGTTCTTCACAAAAAGTAGTAAAGGGTAGGTTAATGAACTCACCTCCTCTATCACTTCTTATTCTTAAAATTGAAGAACCTTTTTCCTTTTCAACTTTTTTCTTAAAGGCTTGAAAATGTGAAAAGGCTTGGTTTTTGTGTTCCAAAAAGAAAACCCAAGTAAAACGTAAAAAGTCATCAACCAAAATAAATGCAAAACGATTCGCACTTAGACTTTTGGTTTGAGTAGGACTAAACAAATCCATATGGATTAACTCCAAAGGACGTGATGTCATGATATCCTTAATTGATTTGAAAGAAGACTTGGTTTGTTTCCCAAATTGACATGCGTCACAAACCCGGTCCTTTTCAAAATTCAAACAAGGAATACCTTTCACCATTTCCTTTGTGTTTAGCCTAGATATGTGGTCAAAAGAAATGTGGCTAATCTTCTATGCCACACAGCAAGAGTCATCATCGAGGGCTTTTAAACAAGTAATATTGCAAGACATATTAGACAAGTCAATCATGTACATATTGCTATCACGAAAATCGGAAAATATACATGTGTTAGATTGTCTATCAAAAACTCTACAAGCTATGTTATCAAAAACAACATCAAAACCTTTATCACAAAGTTGACTAATACTCAAGAGATTATGCTTGAGTCCATCAACTAAAACAACATTTTCTATTAAAGGGGATGAACCAAGTTTTACATTACCGATACCGATGATTTTTCCCTTGGCATCATCTCCGAAGGTGACGGTGCCACCTTCATGGTATCTTGATAGGGTTACAAAGTTGTTGATATCCCAATTCATGTGCCTTGAGCAACCACTATCAAGATACCACAATCCTTTACGTCGTTGCGCCTTGGAAAGTACCTACATCATTTAACAAATTTATTGACTTTGGTACCCAAATTCTCTTGGTCCTTGAAAGTTAGTATTTCGAACCCAAACATTATGACGAGATACATTTAGTCTATCATAATAAAACTTAACTAAGTGACCTTTACGGCCACAATATGAACATGAAAACACTTTACCATACATGAATGCATGATGTGTGTGTGAAGTGTGAACATGTTTGTGGGTTTGGCATGATGTAAAGGTTGTGATTTATGAACATGAGCATGCATAACATGGGGTTGTTTCTTAGGGGCTTGTTTCTTAGGAAACATAGCCTCAAGCCTATTCTTGTCAAATTCACACTTTTTCAAAACAACTTCTAAAGAATCAATTTTCTCTTTGAGCATGGAAATCTCATTTTCATTAACTTGTGAAAACTTACCCTTGTAAGAAATCTTATAGTTATCAAAATCTTTTTGGGTGGAAACTAAGTAGAAGATAATTCATCTTTTTCTTTAGTAAGAGTAAAAATATGATGATTAAGAGACTCATTTTCTTTTTTCATATTTAAATACTTTTCTTAAGAACATCATAGTTATGTGAGAGTTCTACAAATGCTTCTCCTAGCTCATCCATGGAAAGCTCACAATCAAAAGAAGTGTCGGGGGTTACCTTACTTGTGCCTTCATTAGCCATGAAGCACATGTTGGCGGTGTCAACTTCCTCCTCGGATTCGCTCTCGGAATCCCATGTAGCCTTCAACGCTTTCTTTCTTGTAAGGCTTCTTTGAGGTGGAGGGCTTCACTTTATCCGGGCATCCGCAACAATGTGACCCGGTTTTTGGCAATTGAAGCAAATAATCTTCTTCTCTTCTTTGTCTCTTTTGCCATCTCCTTCTTCCTTGAAACTTAGCCTTGTTGTACATCCTCCGAACGTTCTTCACAAGAAGTGAGAGCTCTTCGTCATCTTCTTCTTCATCGTCTTCGTCGGAGTGTGAGGATTGACTCTTGAAGGCTATAGCTTTGGTAGCTTGGAGGGAGCCATTTCTTCTCTTGCTTTTCTCTCCATCTCATGGGTCTTGAGGTTCCCAATGAGACCTATAAGCTCCATCTCCTCCTTGTCATTGAGTTCCTTCAAGGTGGTTGCTTTGACTTCCTATGAAGGAGGAAGAGCCCGGATGATCTTTCTTACTCTTTTGGTCATTGTCGATAGCATCACCTAGAGAAGAAAGTCCATTAGTGATCTTGGTAAATCTTGTAACCATATCATCTATGGTTTCATTTTCTTGCATGCAAAAGTTCTCATATTGGACTGAAGAAGGTCTATTTTAGCCCTCTTCACTGTGAAGTCCCCTCATGTGTAACTAGCAAATGTGTCCAAATTTCATATGCGGACTTGCAATGAATAACTCTAGCTATATCATCATCATTAAGGGCTTGAAGGAGTGCATAATGAGCCCTAGCATTGGCATCAAATTTCTTAGTCTCAATTTCGGACCAAGTGGATTCATCGCCGGGGGTGCACTAAAGGGTTTGGTCACGGCCTTTGCAACTCGATTTCCTAGAGATTGCAAGAAAACGAGTCATCAACCCTCTTATTCCATAGAAAGTTAAGTCCATCAAATTTTGGGGGGTCTTAATTCCATCGGCCATTTTTACTAAGTGATAGTGAATGAAAAATGAATGAAGTGATTAGCAAATATAGGATCTCTTTAAGGTTGTTAAGCAAGAGCCTAGAGACCAAGCTCTGATGCCAATTGAAAAATACCTAGAGAGGGGGTGAATAGGTATAATTGCTAATCTAAGAATCTTTTAAACAATTATGAATGAATGATGCAACGATCACTCAAAACAAGACTAAGAGCCGTATACCCGGTGAAGGGCTCTGAACTTCTTCCTCGTGATTCCTCTAAATAAGAGTTGGAGGTGCGTATTGCAATCTTGTTGTATGAGTTACGATCAACAATATAACAAGAAATGAATAATATGCAATGATGATGTGCACACAAGATATATCACAAGTAATTGAAGCAATATCACAATCTAGAAATAATGAAGAAAAGATAGCAATTGAAAGGAAAGCGAAATAGAGAGCAGAGCAAAAAGGCAATCGCAAACACAAGTATTTGTTTCGAGGTTCGAGCCACTGCTCTACTCCCCGCCTTCACCTCCGTGAAGGGTTTCCACTATCCACCGAGGACTTTACAAAGGTCTACCGAAGACCGGAGTACCGAACTCCACTACTTACAAGCCTCTACCAAAGAGGTATCTCCACAAGAGGAACAAGAAGAACAAGTAACCAAGTGATCACAATAAAGATCACAAACTCTTTACAACACTTCTCTTTTACAACTCCTTATAGAATGAGGATTGGAATTTTTTGCTCTAGAAGTGTAGTGAGAAAACTAAAGCTCAGGTGTAAATTGATCTTGCTAGAAAACACAACTGAAAAACAAAACCAAGAATGTAAGAGAGAATTGAGAGCTTTGAAACTTTTTCTTTCTTTTGAAAAACTTGTAAACTAGGGATTTTTCTTAGTGTCTTTGCAAGAGACCTATCTCCTCTATATATAGGGAGAGGAAGGGATTAAAACATATTTTAATTAAGCTTATTTGATCCCAAAATAATCCACAATACTCAGAAAAAGTCTGCCACAAAAACAGTCTAAAACAGATTTTCAGAATTTCACCAAAGAGGAAATAGCCGTTGGCAGCTGGCAGGCTTGGCGGTCGACCGGCCCGGTCGGCCGTCAGTCCTGCTGGCAAATAGCCGTTGGGCACGGGTCGACCGGTCGGCTGATTGTAACTCAATTTTTCATATTTTACCATATCATTCCCATGCATTTTTGCAAATAAATATATGATTTTTACTCATCTTCTCTATATTTTTACAGGTCCACACTCTAATGGAGAAAAAGCCCAATAATCACTTTAATTAGCAATAATTAAAGAGATTAATTCCAAGCCCAAGATAAAGCCCAAATTTGAATCCAGGATCCAGAGAATTCTACGTAACAACTCAAGATTCTAGAAGGCCACGTGGATAACAACCTCGTAACAAATTCGTAACAGAAAGCGGGGATCCAACGGACCAGATTGAGCCGCAAAAACCCATCCCCCAGCCGCAGATCTGCGGCAGATCTGGGGCCTCTGAGCCCCAGATTTCTTCCACCTGTCCACCTTCTGGGAGAGTTCTTTCTGAGCCTATAAATACTGCAACCTGGACCTGCGAGCAAAGACTGAGCAGAGAAGAGAGAGAGATTAGGGATTAAGCTTTGTAATTTTGTTTTTCTCTAGGATTTTTGTAGCTCTCTAGATCTTCTTCCTCCCTAGAAATTCTGTAAGAGAGAGTTTGTAAGAGAGAGAAAGCTTGTGTACATCAAGGAGTGACAACTTGTGAAGCAAGGATTGATCCATTCTCTTCTCTCTACTCTTGCATTTTTCTAGTGTACTTGTTTTCTTTACTTGCTTTCTTTATTTTCTTGCAATTTTATTCATGCTTTGCTTTTCTTTTGTAATGGCTTGTAGCTAACTTTTCTACATGTACTAGCTAACCACTAACCTTGCTAACTACTAACTCATGGGTGATTGCTATCTTTAATCTTGCAAGTTGTATGGTCTTCTCTTCTCCGATGGTTTACTTTCATGCTTGGCAAGTATCTTGTTGTAATTCTCCATATGATTCATGTGTGCCTCATTTAGAGCCTTGTCTAGAACAAATGCCTTGATGGAACATGGAGATGGATCACCAATATGCTATTTGTTGTACAACTTCTTTACTTCATTTAATGAATGTTGTATCTTCTTCCTTAGCATCCCTTGAGTGTAGCTCTTTTGATTCCTTATTGAAAGTCTATCTTGTAGGCCAATGACATCTATGAGGCTACAAGACAAGTCCAAGAATGATCCCCCATCATCCAAGTGGGAAAGTAATTAGACCAACACTCAAGACAAATCTATGCCGATGAATCAACATGAGGCACGCATTCACTATCACGGAGTTTAGTAAGTCTTTAGCAAGGTAGTAAGGTTAGCTAGTCATGGTTTTCTTCAATCTTAAATCTTTTCAAAGTTTTACTTTCTTTTAGTTGTAATTCCAAAGCCAATCTTAATTTTGATTTCTTTACACTTTCCATCATGAACATTTCCACCCATTCTTTTATTTCTTTTTCATTTGATTCTTTATTCTTTTAAAGCAAAGAAGAATCTTCGTTTTCTATCTTCACTACAAACCGTAACGCTTCCATCGCAAGCTCTCCCTGAGGATTCGACTTGGTATAGCCCTTGCTATAACGAAGATTGGAAAGGGTACATTAATCATCTTTCATACATTTGTGGAGTGATCTAAGCACTTGAGGTTGTTTCTAAACCTTATCTCTCCTTAATTGAATACATATATTTGTGCTCATTTATACTCCATAATACAACACCTTTCCCGTCTTAAACAAATTTTTGGCGCCGTTGCCGGGGAGAGCAACGGATTTTCTTTAAAGTGAAGAACTAAACGAATCTTCTTCTCTGTTGCAGGTTACAGGTTGAAGAAACAGGAACCTTTGCATTGCAGTGACATATAAGTGGACCTGGGCCTCTGCTCTTGAAAGCAGAGACCAGGATCCCTCCAAATTGCCGCAAATTCTGGGTTTTTGCCGCAGAATTGCGGCAAAGAGGAGATCACTACTGACCTAATTTCTGCAGGGCTCTTGCTTCTCTGCAAAATACATCTGCTGCAATAATTTTTTTCCTGTATTCTTCACCATACTCCTGCTTAATAATCAACAGTAAAAAATTGGTTGTTAACGTTAAAAAAATTGTTTAGACATTTGCATACTAGGCACGTGTCTTTCAATTCCTTTACTTTTACTGTTGAAGAGTGCTGGAGACAAGGTACGTGCGCATTGCATCTAGACTAGGACTCACTCTTTGTTTGATTTAATTACGCTTTGAGTGAACCTTGTTTGTTATATCGTACACTTGCACGAATCAACTTTAAGGGCATCACCATAAATAAGATAAGGTGGGGATTTTATCACCCTTTCCTTGGCCCAAAAATCATTTCCAAGCACTCACAATCCAAGCTTCTAATAAAAACTAATAGACGTTGGCCCTAGGGACATTCGGACTCACTTAGGAGATTATCCTAAGGGGGAAAAGTGTTGGAAATTGACTTTTGTAAAATCAGTGTTTAGGAAAGGGATTGAGGGCCGAAAGCCCGAAGGTTGCTGGTTACTTAATTAAGAACGTCTCTGACGGAAAACCTCCCACCAACCTTGCCCTTTCCTGGCTGATTAGCTTATAGTCAAAGTCTACACTAAACCTCCTGTGGACGATCTAATCAGTTAGGAGTCGTCTAGGTCCAGGAATCCTAGAAGCTTGGATTGATTTTTCTTTTTAATTGTTTGTTATTTTCTCTTTTTCGTTGGTGTGATCGGTGCACGTTTTTGTGATTGTATTTGCGAGAGTGGTTTCGTGATCCAAAATCTGCAAGACTTGATAGACTTTCTACACTTGCACTTACACAACCACTTGACATTATGGAAAACAACGTCTCACTTCAAGATCGATTTTATCCGATTCGCACCTCCCTTCCATCCTGCATTCTTCTTCCCGAGCCAAATGGAAATCACTTTGAGCTGAAACCGCAATACATTAATACACTTCCCCGATTCTATGGTCTTGAGTCTGAGGACGCGTACCTCTTTATTCGTGAGTTTGAAGAGGATGCCAAATGATGAGAATTTCCCAATTGACCGAGGATGCTGTTAGGTTAAGGTTTATACCATTTGCACTGAAGGATTTAGCTAAGAAGTGGCTTTACAATCTTCCCGTCAGTTCCATATCTTCATGGGAGGATTTTGTAAAAGTCTTTCTTAAGAAATTCTATCCTATCCCAAAACACCCTCATGCCGCAAGAATATCATGCAATTCAAGCAGGAACCAAATGAACCTTTCTGGAAGTATCTTGAGCGTTTCAAAGACCTTCTAGCCCTATGTCCTCATCACGGCATAGAGAAATGGCGTCTGTGCCAGATTATCTATGACGGTCTAGATTACCAACGAAAACCCTCCTTGAATCCATGTGCCAAGGGGAATTTTTGAAGAAAGATGAACATCAGGGGTGGGATCTCTTTGAAACTCTAGCTGAGAAAACATTCAGTGGGAGTCATGCCTGATAAACCGACTCCCACCACTTCCAGAATGGTACACACTCCATAGAATCCTCTATAGCTGCAGAAGCCATGATCACACAATTGATGAAGAGGATAGAACTGCTTGAGTCTAGGGAAATTCTGTTGTAAATCAGTTCAACCCATTGCCTGTGATTAAACCGGGTTGCACCTACTGTCATGTCATCTCAACCATGTCTTTGAGGAGTGTCCTTTGTATCAGCTCCAATCATATCAGGAGAACATGAATGCAGCTTTTTACCAGACCCCCATACTCCAACACCTACAATTCAGGATGGCAGAACCATCAAAAATTTTCATGGAGTCAGTCTGGTCCTGAGCATCATATGCCACCACTTCCACATCCATATAATGCTCAGTCTCACCCATCCAGTTTCAATCAGAATTTACTGTATGTTCATCCATCCCAAAGTCCAACACGTCATATCAGAACCCACCACCACTCTACCAATCACAATTCCAATCTCCATATCAACAACATCCACCCCAAAATAATTCAGAAATATCAGAGTTGAAAAAAATGTTAGAAACCTTTACAAAGAACCAGGAGCAGGAGTTGAATAAAATGAAGGTCCAAATTAGGCAATTGGATGAAAGACAAAAAGGAATGTTACCAAGTCAGCCATTACCAAATCCCAAACATCACTTCCCTTTAAATGAAGTGGAAGATTCAGGACCTAGTCAATGTCATGCTATTCATACCCTGAGATCTGGAAAACAAGTCAACAATAGGGTTTCTAGTCCACCATCTCATCCTGTACAAAAGCCAACACCTCCTGTCCTAATGCAACCAACTTCTGACAAACCATCTTCTAGTACAGAGCCATCCACTTCAAAAGCCAAGGGTAAAGAAAAGGTAGATGAGCAACCCTATAAGCCTGTTGTACCATTTCCAAATAGCTTGAAAAACAAGACAAATGCTCACATGGAGAACATAAGAGAAATGTTTAATAAGGTCCAATCAATGTCCCTCTTCTTGATGCCATACAACAAGTGCCATCATATGCCAAATTTTTAAAGGAAATGTGCACCAAGAAGAGGAAGACCCAAGTCCCTAAGAAAGTCTTCCTAGCATCATCCATCACTGAGTTGCTCACTGGTCCAATTCCTGTAAATACAAAGATCCAGGGAGCCCCACCATTTCATGCATCATAGGACAGACTACCATAAATAGGGCACTTCTTGATTTAGGGCCAGCATCAATCTCCTACCTTTTCTTTGTGTACCAACAATTGGGGTTAGGTGATCTCTGTCCTACCCAAATGACTATCCAATTGGCTGATCGCTCTGTCACTAGACCCCAGGGAGAAATTCATAATGTCCTTGTCAAAGTTGGAGAATTCATTTATCCTGTTGACTTTGTAGTCCTTGAAACAAAA